>JBBPJL010001067.1:0-11477 GCA_038088675.1 Xanthoconium separans
TGCCGTTGCCCGTTTGCAGGAAGGAATTGCCAACGTGAAGATTGCATTTTTTTAGTACACCACATACGATCCGACTCAGTATGTGGGATCCATGCGAGTGTGTTGAAACACTGCCACAGTTCAGATCGAACTAGGGACAGCCGCTGTGAGCTACATTGCTGAACCAACGTGATGTAGAGTTTGAAGTATCGCGATTTTCCGAAATTTTGACCGGCATACTGGGGAACCGTGGTGGGGAAGAAGCGATCGAAGTGTTTGCGCCACTCTCCTTCATTCATGACCGCGTACTGCACTGCATGAAAAGGGAGTTCCAAATGCATGTACAAATCCTGTATGGCGAGTCGTTCCCGCATTTCGCTAGGAATGTTCGTCCAAGCGCCTTCGGTACGACTCTTCTTGTTTGGAGATTCAACCAAAATATCGTAGTACATCTGTTCGAGGATTTGTTGAACGTATTGCTTCAAGGAATCCGCTTGATCCGCGGCATCTCCGTCGATCTCCATGTCGAAACGTCGATTCCCGCCACCATGCTGATGAAAATAGTCTACGTCTGGTCCACGAGGTCGGCGGGGTTGTGGCATGGGAAAACCATCCAGGCGATTACTGATTTGTGGTAGCGGACGATCCTCTGGACGGATTGCGCGAACATTGAGGGTTTCATGGCTAGTGCGGTTATGGGTACGGTCTGAATTGATGGGGCGACTCCCTGTTCGCATTTCCCCTCCTCCCAGTTGGTGGCGGATGTCATTGATCGTCGCTTGGCCATAAGCTTGAGCGATGAAATGAGGGCTAAATTGCTTGGCCCATGGAATACGATAGCCGCGCGTGAAGTTGTCCGCGACGATGTCACAAATGAAATATAGTCCCGCTTCGTACATTAAGGGTATTGTGGCTGCATCGGGAAAAAGAGGATCATCTTCATTATCGAGCAAGACTTCCGCGCAGGACTCCTTTGCTAGGCCGATCATGCGAAAATTCGGGGTCCGATGTGCCGCATTGAGAATCCAGATCATAATAGCGCCAAGGGCCAGTGAGTTTTCAGACATGCGATGCTGAAGACTGCATGCATCGATGTTTTCAACGACTATGAAGACAGCGCTGAGTCGAAGCCACTTGAAGTACCTGCAAAAGCGTTCTCATTGACACGGTTAGAATGATTGGCGCGATTTCACTCACCACCAATCTCGTGCACATATTTGTATCATAGTGGTGTTGATCAGGTGGTAGGGAAGATCGATCAAAATTTCATTGGCTTGAGCAAGGGGAATTCTGACTTCGAGACGCGCACAGCCTTCCTGAGGACGATGTTCTTCATCTTCTGCATCATCTCCTGTACAAACAAAGAGGATATGGCCTTGCCGTTCCAGATCATTCATTAACTTAGTGCGTGCCTGGATCGACAGTAGCTCCGTTGCTTTGCGTTCGCGAAAGATTCCCTGATGGAGTTGGTATGATATCGCCTTCTCTGTGGTGTATGCCTGAATATAGGAAATTATATCGGATCGGTTTCCAGGGGTCCACCGAAAACCTGCGACATCCTTGAGGTGCATGTGATTGTCCACGTAATACGTCCTGCTTCGTTGGAGAGCAGCTTCAATGTTAGGGATATCTAGAAAAATATGCGCCAGCAAAGCGTAATGGCCATTGCTCCTCCAAGTGACAACTTTGCCTCTGACTCCGAATTCGAGGCCAACGTCAACCAACCATTGGTCTGGATTAATGGAAGGCATGTGGAGAACTCGAGTGAGGTCTTCCAACGCATTGACTCGCTCATAGATCGCCTCTGCTTGATTGGCTGCGTGTTCTGGATGGGGAACATTGTGAACGGTGACAGCTTTCCAACCACGGAGTTCGTGGCCGAAGTAAGCATCACAGAAGTGGGGTCGTAGTGCGTGGAGGGTGGTGAGGTAGGATCTGGCGAACCGGTCAAGCAAATGGGCAGGAATATCTAGACTACCCAGATGCAAGCGACCATCTTGGTCACGGCCAGTCTCGAGGGCTACGTTATACGTTGGCGGCCAATGGGTAGCCTGGTTAGGCATGAGACCGCGAACAACGGGTAGGAGGCAGCGATCATAGATGAGTGCAATGTCGGTCGTTGGAATTTTGCTGGTCTCGCATCGATGGTACATGCGCGGAAAGAAAACACGGACCGCGGATCGATTGGCTACTTTACCGAGTGGGAGATTCGGTATTTTATGCATGGCGACAGCGAGTGGATTGTCCTTTTAGCGTCCTTTTCAACATTATATATTTCCACAAAGTAACTTTTAGTATTCACCTGATAGTCCAGGGCGATAGCGGTGACGTGGTTATTTGTAGTCAGAGTATCCCTGAATGAGGGAGCTGGCCAAACGGTGAGCGACACGGAATATGGCAAAGTCTTCGTAGTTCCAATTAAAGAGTCAAAGTCGCGCGTTGTGGTGACTCGGGGAATATCAGGTATTCCTTGACTGACGTTGAGGGTTACATTGCGCTGATCGTCGAGATCCAGTCCATCTCGCCCTGCAAGCACAAATTTGATAAATCTCATCAAGTCTCGATGGTCGCCATCCGTGATCGCATTGAAGTATTGCAAGCTCTGGTTGACGAACTGAGATAAAGTGAGCTGCACCGGATTATCCTCACGATCGTCGGGATAAGGACGCATGGGTCACGGAGAAGCTGGTATGACGGGTATGATGAGAAGTATGGGGATACAATTTGGTTACAGGCTTTCTGTTTTAATGGCTCCGAACCCTGATTCATTGAAGGCCAGAACTGCTGTACTAACAGTCACCCTGGCGATCTCACTTGGTTCGGAACATACGATTCTACTTCTTTCATCGTACACAAGGCTAGCTAGTGCTCATAGCATATTCTGGGGCCAAGTAAGCTTGTACTGGCGCGATTGGTGAACAATTGAGCAAGATAGACGTATTGGGATTGTCACGCACAAAGTCACGAACGGTGTTGCAGCCGATACTCCGACTCGGAGTCTGACACCGCCTGTCAAACTGTGCCACGGCTGAGCTTAAATATTGTGTAAATGCATGCAATTAGTTCTTCCCATCCTATGATCAGCTGTCTTAGTTACGCGTTGTTGATGAACTGATACTGCACGCCTGCACTCCGTCGCTGCAGTGCCCAGCTGAGTTTGATTTCAAGGCGGATGACGATTCTGACGAACCGTGATGAACCATGACTGTATATGTTACTGGATAGTGCCCATGAGTTGAGGTGTCACGTACAGGATAATGGCTGGGTCGCTTGCTCGTTGATCGGTGGCGTCACGCACGCTAGACTTGTAGGTGCCAGACTCGGGAAGGGCGACACCTAACATGGAGTCGTTAGTAGTTTGTGTGAACGTATGAGCATCGACGTAGGTGGAGGTGAAGGGTTTTGAGGTTGGACATGGATACTGGGGTCCTGCTAGGATTTGGCATCGACGTGAGTAGCCATAAGGCACGGCTGCCTTTCTCAGGGTACTAGGCATTGCCGCCGCTCCATTGCTTCATTATCCTTCACTGCACAGCACCAGTCACATTTTCCTTTTCCCGTGCAGCTGCATCGTCGCCAACGCACCGCCCTCGCATGCCAACACTTCTGCCATGCTCACGTCAGTCCCCCATGCAAATTGATGCGACTCAGCGGCAGCCTAACCCCCTTAACGTCTATCTGGAGCTGCATCGTGTGCCCCCTGCTCAGTTAACACAACAGTAATCGGATCTAAGAAGATGTTGCGCGAGCATGCTTTAGATCGTCATCGTCGCACGCACGTGCAGTAGAGTGCGCGCCTTGAGAAAAATGGAAGAGGCAAACAGGGCAAACTGAAGTGGCCGCACACCGTGCATTTTGCGTTTCCAGGCACGCGCGCAGATGGACGTAATTGCAGTGTTTGAGGCAGCGACGGCTGTGATCAGACACAAGATCAGCGTGCTTGCGCCGAGTGGTCTCTTATGGTCGCCCCCAGCGGTAAGCTTCGGGTTCTGGTGCGCACCATGAGAATAAATGACACGGCGCAAGTAGTTTCTGAACCCAGTCCCTCACGCGAGGTCGACTGCTGACAGACTCACAAAAAATGGCGACTCACAATGACGACAATGTACAACGGAACCGAGATCTAGTATCTACAACGAACACCGTCGTTGTGAGCGCAGCGGACAAACGGATCACTGGGATCCGACTTGGGTTGGAAGGGCAAATTCCGCTCCTCGAAATAGGCCGTCAGTTCCGCTTCGTGACGGAGCATCCTCGAGATGAAATTAACAACTACCATCGATCAAGGAGGTCCGCATCTTCAACGCGATACCGAAAACCCACGTGGACACACCTTGTTCAGCCCCGCTAAGACATTCAGATCAGAAAAGATCTCTTCATGAAAGCGCTGCACCATGCGCGAGAGTCGTGAGTAGACGCACAGATGAGTGCCACGCTGCAGCATCTCCATCAGGACTTCCGCCATCGCGTACCACTCGATCGGCGCTCACCTCACCCTGATCCCGCGTCTGCTGATGCCAATCCACCGAGATATAGTCCTCCTCGATCACACTCACGTTTCCCAAATTGTGTCGCAGTTGATTAGCCCAGGTTGCTTCAAGCGGACCATCTAGGCCTGCGTCCGGACTCCAATTGAGCATCTCGCGCGCTTGTCGCTCCGTCTCTGGGTACGGCATCGGCACTTGATGGAAGTTCAAATCCACCGCAAGTCTAAGCGCTCATCAATCGGTAGGGGAGGCGTGAACAAAGAGGGAGTCATCACCTGCCAGTGATCGGCGCAAGCCTAGTGTACAAGCAACTCGAAATGTACGCCTGGCACAGCTTGAAGCTCTTCCAGCCATCGGTGGGCGGGCTGGCCGCAGCGCATTTTGCGAAATGTATTGCGGCGGGGTGCAGACCGGGTTCCAACCAAGTTTGGGGTAGACGGTTCACGGTTGGTAATGTATTACGTAATACACAAATCTCCATCGTGACCGCCGTCCTCGCCAACGCAGATGTGACATCCTTCAGCGCTACACCCAAGCCGTCGACACACGGTGTGAACAAGCTGGTCGCCCTCAAGGATCTCGGGGGCGTCCTCGTCGCCGTCCTCGTCTGTATTCTACCCTCGAGCATTTGTCAGCTCGGACCTGGCACGTTCAGTTGTTGCCGTGATGTATGTGTGACTGTGGGCTTACTATATCCTCGAGTTCTACACTGATTACCAGAAATGTGAAATGGGCATCGCCATGTCTCTCATCTCATGGTCACGACATCTGGAACCTTGTCCCTCAACCAGGTTGTCCCAGCATCGAGGTTTGTGTCAGACATACATCGGAGCTGAACGAATCATAACGTTACACAGACCATTTGATTTTCCGCCAGTTTGGATGCTGTGGTCACAGCATTACGGCATTTCTAGTAGCCTGACGGGCGACGCTCTGCCAAACCACCCACATCCTTCCTCAACTGGACAAGCATATCAGATGCCGACACTGTCACTCAGCGCTGCGCTGCTTATCCTGGGCAGTACCGAAGGCCTGCCGTGGCAAAGCGATACATGGCAGGCGATGACGAACATTGTTGGCCTGCCGTGGCAGACACCTGACAACGCTGCTCCGAAGGATCGCGCGCCTAATGTGAGCGAGTGGACGGTCGCGATGGCACATGGTGTCACTGCGTACGCGAAAAATCTGTGGGCTCAGCCAGCAACGTCGCAACGTGAATATGCAGCTAGGAAATTTGTGGACAATGACAAGGCAGGGCGACAGCTTTGGAATAATTGGGTTCAAAAAAATATCAAATCCTGGAAATTCAACGAAACGGTCGATGAGGTGTTCTCGGAACACAAACTTACGCGCTATGAGACGTTGGCACGGTACGAGGTAAAGGAGGTAAGCCGCCTGCGATCTGTCGGTAGCTTTGCAGAGTTAACGCACTGTAGCTTCCTACACTCCAGGAAGCGCAAGTCACCGAAACCGTCCGTGTAACACTCGCATTGAGATTGTTTGGTGAGACGGCGTTCATGGAAGACTCGACATTCCTCCGTCCTCCAATAAAGAACTTTTGCGACGTAGTCATTGCGAACACATGGCACCGATATCGTAAGGGGATTGATCGTGATGAGAAGATGCTCGGGAAAGGAAGGAAGGAGCTAGATGAGGCATGGCAAGGTAAGGTTCATGTCCTGAGATGAGCGAGGGTATGAACTGAATACACGGCAAAGAAATCGACAGTGGAAATGTGCAAATTTCGATTCCACGACTAAAGTTCTATCTCAGACGCGTACGCGAACAGCTGGACTTGCTACAAAAATACGAGGACAGAGAGTCGATTGGCGAAGTAGAGAAAATGGAGAAACGTTTTAAGGCACTACTCGCGGAATCGCAGAATGACGACACACAAAAAGAGCTTCGCAGCAGTGGGTAACCACCTGTTTGGCTATCGCGATTTGGCGTTGATTTAGTGTTCAGGCCTTCCCAAGATCTTACGAGATGCCCTCAAGAAGCTCGCCACACCGAAGGATATTCGCGATATTCAGCATTTGTTGAATGTCGCTATGGAACATCTTCGAAGTGGTAACGAGGCGACAACCGTCCAAGTTCCTGAAGGCAAACAAATTGATGTAGGATGGAAGGAAGGAGTTGAAGACCTCGCTCATCTTGACGAGGATCAATTATGGGCTGCTTTAGGTCTTGAGGAGCAGAAGAAGTTACCATTCTTCCAGTGCTTTACTGATCCGGACGCCGTCATCGATCCATGGAGCCAAGAGGGCGAGTTATGGCTGGCCAATCCAAAGAGCAATCGCGAACCTCTCAGACCACGCTGGCATCAACTTGTTGGAATCTTCCGCATGGTTCAGCGAGCATTCGATGGGGATCCTATTCTCTTGATGGATGGTGTTGGTATTGGCAAAACTTTCCAAGTGATAGGTTTCATTGCGTGTTTAGCATATTACCGTGCATTCTATCAACGTTCAAGTAACTTCCCTGGGTACTTTGGTGAGTTTGAACATATCTACCTGCTTTGATTAACACTCTAATACTGTCTAGCGAACAAAAGATGGCATGGAAACGATGGCAATTTGCCAAGCAAGCCATTCGTTATCGTGTGCCCCGTCAATCTCCATGCCCAATGGAGGGCTGAATTGGAGCGCTTCCTCAATCGCAGCTCATTTGATATCTTACCATACACAGGGAAATTTGGAAGTCGTACCACTTGGTGGGAAAATATCATTCCCCAAAGTAAACACGCAGCACATCACCAGATCATTTTAGCGACTGAAAGTGTGAGTATGGACATCATAGCTAAACGCCATATATTCATGAGTTATACTAGGCGATCCAAGATGATGCTGGCGTTGTCTTTATGGAATGGATTCGCGAGGTCGGCGGGTCAATCAAGCAACACGTCCCTAGTAGCCGTCTCAACAGATCAATCTATGGTCGTGAATATCTTGGGGTTATTCTCGACGAGGCCCACTCTGCGCGCAAACTGAACAAAATTCACACGGCATACTATGCCTTACAAGAGAAGTCCGAATCGTTGATCGTGATGACGGCAACACCTGTCATGACAAAGCTTCAGGTACGAAAATGACGCTAAGTGTATATATCAACTAACGAGCAAGTAGGACTTGTGGATCATTGGCGCAATGATGGGTATTAGTGCTTTCAAAGATCCAAAAAATTTCAAGACGATGACGCGAGAGTTCAATCGCGCACAGGCAAAGGATCGCAAAACTGAACGTGAGGACAAGAATGCTGGAGATCGGCTTCGAGCGCTTCTCAGTGGTGAGGACACGAGCCAGGCATCGGCTACATCAGAAGTCAAGGCGACAATGTCAGTTTGGGTTCCAAAAATACGTGAAATATTCCAAAAGTATGTCATTCGGCGCACGTTGAGCTCGACAGATCACACTGGAAACACGATTTTTGGCCTACCTCCATATGAAGAACACGTCTTGATGCTAGAGCTACGCGATTGGGAAAAGCAGCGGTTGCAGACACTAACCGACGATTTGGTCGAGCAAGGACCGGTGCTCATGTCAGCTGGAGTCGGAAAGGTACGTCTAGTCGTCCTGTATGACTTCGTATGAGCGTCGTCATGTGATTTCGCCTTTCTCCCCTCTGGGGACATTTTTCTTCGACGTTTAAGCATAAACTGACGTTTGATGATCAGAACTTTTATATTGAATTCCGCCGGGGCCTACTTCACCCTCACATGAATCCCGGTAGGGAAGAACACATGTGGGTAACGCCCGCGTCTATTGAAGATTGGAAAAACAATCGCGCCTCGACGAAGTTGGACATTCTTGCTGAAATCGTCGCCTACCATCTGGCACGCGACAACATGCCTCCACTGAGAATTGATGAAGATGGCCAATCTTTGCTTCGCCCGGACATCAGTGGTGAAGTTCCGGCGGCTGCAAGCAAGGGCGAACCTGATCGAATAATCATATTCTCTCTCTTTCCAAGTTCCAATGGTGCAATGATCGAGGCGAGTCTTTGACTCTTTGAAAAAAGCACTGCGTCGCTCATATTGTACAAGATCCTTCAGCTTTTCAAAATCAAGGTTCTCGAATTGAACGGGAAGACCCCCCCACCCAAGCGGAAGACCATTCTTGAAGAGTTTCGCTCATCGACACGCGAAGCTGGTGCCCGGGTTCTTATTTTGTCGATGGTTGGCATGGTTGGTCTGAATCTGGCCTGCGCAAATATCATGATCATCGCGGTGAGTATCATCATCAGTAATACCATAATTATACTAATGTTTTGTATAGGACACTCTCTGGTCGGCACTCGACGATGAACAGTTACGTGGCCGTATTTATCGGTACCCACAGATCAAGATCGTTCATTTTTATCGACTGGTTGCCCGCGGCACTCCCGACGTGTTCCTCAACAATATTGCATATGACAAAGGTTTACTCCATCAAGCTTTCGTGGGGATCGACAACACACGTTGGTCCATTTCAATTCGTTCAATTTCTGCAACCATACTAACTCTGCTGTTACTTTATGAAAGTACGACTATTCCAGAGTCACGATGACGGCTACGATGTCACGCGAGGCGTTGATACGGACGACGAAACCGTCAAAGATGTAGCTGATGACATCCCTGAAGAACCGAAATCGCGATGCAAGCGCAACAACAAGAAGGCGCAGGTGCAAGCCAACCAGCCTCTGTCACCACCTCGTCCTGCGACTAAACGACCAGCTCCTGTTTCTCCAACATCTCAGTCTGGAGTCCGAGAGAAGCCCAAGCCCAAGCGACCAAGACCCACAATTGTCAAAGGGAAAGGGAAAGCAGTAGATGATCCATCGACTTCTTTGGCTGCTGTTGAATTTACGATCGTTTCCGTTCCCACAACTTCATCCACGGCGACAGGATTGATTTCCACAAAGACTCAAGGCGATGATGACATTGAATTTGTCGATCCTAGGTCATCTACATCCCCTGATCCATCCGTTCCTCCATTTCTTGGCAGGGATGCACACACTGTCACACCAGAAACGACAACGGTTACTGACCCGATTGCGTTGGCAATGTTCAATGATCCCGACTACTGCAAGGACCCAGAAGAATTGGAGAAAGCAGCTGAGCTGAGCTTGCAAATGGGTTCTCATAGTATGCTGACTTCACCACGCACCTCCCCCTCCCCCATGACATGCGGTATCCAGTCCCGCATGACGATCCTCAGTGAGGCCAGTTCTTCCCACCTTCCAGAAACCATTGGTGGCATTCGTTTGGTTCCTGGCAGCCGGGGCAGTTTCAAGCGTGGAACGCGCACTCGGGGTGCTGCTTGTCGTGGTCGAAACTAAGTTGTGCCTTTTCTCTCGTTCCCACCTTGAATCAACGTGTTACGTTTCTACCGCTATACAACCTGTTAGTTCAATTTGACATAGTTACTCCCGCCATTAAGTAAATAAAAGAAAGCCTGCTTTTCAGACACCGAACTGTCAATGAAAGTGTGAAAAAGCATGAACTAGTATTATATCTATCTAAATACATGGAGTGAATGTAGGCGATGGAGCAGTCGTCCGATGACGACGACGCCCTTCTTTCGCCGACGTCAGTGGTGATAGGTGAGCGGCGCCATGTCGCTGTCATGGTCTGCCGTCATCATCATTGACTGGGTGGTGGCATAGGTAGTCGTTGTCACAGTTGTCGACGAGATGTGGTGTGATGGTGGGTGTTGCTGCGTCGTTGTCGTTGTCGTTGTCTATTGTTCTCACTGACTTGGGGTGGAGCGCCGCTGTGGCGTCATTGCTAGCTGGCAACAAGTGCTGGGAGATCGCCGTGGTCCTGTAACTGTAAATCCGTCTGCCTGCCCATCAGTTAGTCTTGCAAACCATGACACGCGATGAACATGAGAATAGCCAAGTCCTCCATGAACACACCCACAGTACCCTCATGCCTCCCTACGAACATTACCCCTTTCGCGTTTGTTTTTGTCTTGAGAAGATTTGAGTGAAACGCTGGGCCTGCAAGACCGACAAGATCGAGTAACCCGAGTCTTCTTCGTCTGAAAGCCCAATCCAAGGCTCGATCGCCTGCGGACCGTTCGGATGGACCCATTGAGGCTATATACATTGGGGCAGACAACAAGCCGCCTATCAACGTGTGCGCGTGTGCATGTGTCATTGTCATGGTGGTGATGGTCGTCGGAAAACATACCTTCGTGCCAGAAGCAGACGGCTGGATGAGAACGTTAAATGGAGAAGGAGAGTCGAGGGGATGCACGAGAAGATAGTGTGTGCTGATGAGAACTCGGAGTGGGAAGCAGTGTGGGACGCAGCAGTGTCTTACGCGGCGGGAACGGTCCAAGAGGGGGAGGGTGCGTCGAATGAACGGTTGAACTCGTCGACGCGTCGGGAAGTGTCCAGATGCGACGGCAATGACTCCGTGTCGCCGTCGTTCCGTGTTGGTTGGTGATGGCGGCGTCTGGTCACGCTTTTTGCCGTGTCATCGTCCTCAGCGTCGTCGTCCTGGTGGCGGTAGGGACAGGAGGTGCGGCGCACAGGTGGCCGCCGTGCATTGTCCTAGTGGGGTGGTGCTACTGTGCCATTGTCGTCGTCGTCAAAGCACGTGGTTGGAGGAGGTTGGGTCGGGGGAGATCCGTCATACCCACTGTGAAGTACATGTCAAAGTCAAGCACGCCATCGCAAAAAATCCCCACCTCTCTTTCCACCGCATACCATGTACACGGAAAGGCACAGAACTCACCGAGTGGCCTTGCCTGCTCGAGCGTCCACCAAATCTTGTGCCTCAACACCGCAAAGCGGGCCTTGTCCATGTCCCGAAGGAACATCCGCACAGGCCCATGCACCTGTTGCTGACGCGAGTCACCGACATTGCATGGTGTTGCCTTTGACCACGATGATTATTTTCATCCCTGTGTGAGCGGCATATTTCACGGCAGTAATGGCGACTGTCACTGCTACGAGGACATACCAACGATTTCGACGCATTATCGTCGACGACACGGCGATGGGTGGTAGCTAGAACTGGGCTGA
>JBBPJL010001068.1:0-11462 GCA_038088675.1 Xanthoconium separans
CGAGGCGTCTACGCTGAGAACTCAAATCGCCAAAGGATCCCGCGAGGCTCTCGAAGATCAGTACTGGGAAGTCATCGAGAGAACGATTCAATCAAGACCTATGGAGGCACGTCTTGGCGGCGATCCGAGTGTGGCGAACAAGATTCGAGCATACCTATTGATGCGATACTACAAAAACGGAGAATGGGAGGATCGGATAGAGGTAAGTTGTATCCTGTCTCTTATCACTTAATTTGACCATTCGTTGTTAGCTCGTAGCTGGTCAGCCATTATGGGCAAAGCTTTACTACCTCATACGCACAGGTCATTCACAAGAGGCCCTAGATGAGGCCCTCCGGTGTCAGACGGCAATCGAAAACCGGGAAACCAGCTTTGTGAGTGACTTCAAGGCCTGGATCGAGTCTCCAGATAGACGGTACGTTGGAACAGTGAAATCCATACCATTCATGTGCGACAATTCATCATCGACTTATAGGTTGTCGAAACCGCACAGAGATCATTTGCAGAGCGTTTATAATGCTCACATGTTGCATTCCGCTTCGGCAGACCCATTCAAGCTTGCCCTGTACAAACTCATGGGTCGTCTGGAGCCTTCCAGACGTGCAGTCCATCAGGTCACAACAACGACAGAAGATTGGCTATGGTTCCAACTCGCGATGGTATGTCTAATTACGTTACGCTACACACCCGATTGACGGGTAATAGGTTGATGAAGAAGAGGAGGGGGGGCTCCGTGGCTTGACCGAAGTTTTGTTGAGCTACGGTGAGCGCCACTTTGATGCGGCCAATCAGGGTGTCTGGGCCACCGTGCTACTCTTGTGTGGACAATTCGAAAGGGTTAGTCGTTGCGATCATCTCAAAGAGTGCTGTATCAGCTGATTCCTTTCTACAAGGCGGTAGCGGCACTGTGGGAGCGTCCGGAAACTGAAATCGAGGCAGTCCACCTCGCAATTGCATTGGCGTATCATGGTCTGCTCCGCGTCCCTTCGCGTGCAGAGACGTCTGAACTTGGACCTCGTATGTCCATTCATCTCCAAGTTTTGAACAGTCATTGAAAAACCTTACTGTCTGCAGTGACGCTATCGCCTCTTGTTCCTCCTGCATTGAGCCTTGCCACGTTGATATGGCGTTACGTCCGCCAGTTTGTGAAAATGGACGCTAAAGAAGCACTACAATACGTTTATTGCGTTTGCTTGTCCGCAGATCAGGGTAATGGCGTTGGGAAAGAAAACTTGGAGAGCGCCTGGGAACTTGTGCGTCGGATCATCGTGTTAGCACACTCGGGACCTGCATGGGAGGAACTCGTTGGTGGGTTTAGACCCGACGGCACGAAATTCGTAAGTCTTCTTGTCTACTCGGATCCCGCTTTTCTGATGTTCCACTGGTAGAGCGGCGTCATCGAACAAGGGGCCTCGCTGCTCCAGCTGCAAAGCACGGCTCAATATAATGAACAAATTCTCAGTCGCGCTGCCCGCGAGTCGGAGGCCAACGACCGTATTCCCGAAGCGATCAAGTTGTACAACCTCGCAGGTGACTATGCCACCGTGATTGCGTGCCTTGCGCAAGCGCTCGGGAATACGCTCTCATTGCCGACGATGGGTGGGGAAAGCGAAAAGGGGAGAGTGATCGAAAAAACGGCCGTCGAGATTTTTCGGCACTACGAGAGGATGAATAGGGGTGTAGGACGGGATAGAGATGCAGCTGTGAAGCTCTTGAGAGTGAGGGAAGCGATGAATGCAAAAAACGCTGGGCGGCCCGACGTCACGCTCGAGGTAAAGTTGCACATTTTCCACCACATGTCCGTTCGGGACGGCTAATTTTCGCGTGTCAGATCATGGAGTCGACGGATCTCATTCCATTGGACGGAGATGTCGCGAAAATTACACGAAAAGCAGAAGAGTTCAAGGACCTTCACGATGCACTCCAGCGCAATTTGCAAGTTTACTTGCCTCTCACGATGGATTCGCTGGCTGCCGTGCACCGATCGGTTAAGGCGTCCGCCGTTGCTGAAGCCACGCGCCAAATGGTGTGTCCTTGGAGTTTTCCAGATCTCTTGGTCTAACTGTGCCACTTTTTCAGAGTCTGACCTCATTGAGGAGGAAATCGAGGTCGCTGATGGTGTTTGCAGGGATACTAAAATATCGGATGTCACCAGACGTGTATTCATATCTGGCTAGGCTGGACGTCGAAATTGCGCTGTAAAGATATAGTAGACTATGCTAATCTGAAGATCTGAGACAAGTATGTAAACGTCATCGTTGGGCAGGTACTAGATCATCCTCATTGTCGACTCCGTCCTCGACTCATTGTTACTGGATCACTTTTGTTTCCTCCGTTCGTCTGGCTCTGGTTATCGAGGACGACCGTGTTGACATTGGTGACGAGTGCGCCCAATGAATCTACGAGAATACCGTAACCTAGAGAAATGGATAGGTCCCGGGCCTGAAAATGTCTTCGTTGGAACTGATTTCCCATTGATCGAGCGAGTGGTCATTCCGGGAGAGTTCAGTATGCCGTAGCAATGAGAATGGTAGGAAAACAAATGTTCGAATATGTGCATGTAGGTATTCTACCTCATCATGTTCCGTATAAAAGCCAGTCGCAGCACGACGCCTCAGTCAGCCGACACTGTGGGAAGAGTGGGTGTTACCCATTACCTGGAAACATCTCTGGCTACTGTCATGTCTGGAGCAATTGGGAAATGGGGAAAAAAGCTCACCCTCAGGCTCATCAGGTGTCACAAGGACCATCAGCCAAGGTAACAGATTACTGGCCCACCAGAGAATCAAACAGCCCAACATGGTGAAATTCTCCAAATCATTCACTGAGATGGAGACATATCATTGATACTAGTAGGGTGGTGGTGAAAGTTCCAATAATGCTGGTGCCTGGCAGCAAGTATGTATTTCTCAGCTACATAACACAATGTGTATGTGAGCACAGGCAGGGCCAGAGAATGGAGTTGCAAAGGAGAAGGATCAAAAGATGTGTGACATCACCTCTAATTGCACAGGATTCAAGGAGGACCTGCATCAGAAGTCAGAATGATGGACAGCTCAAGCTTGAATCTGACCTCCATCTTGACTCTTCATAGAATTGATGAGGTTACCAGGAGGAAAGTTTGTGGGAATGGCAAGGTCTTACACAAGTTACATTAGTGTCTCAGGTGACTGGGATCTTGGTACCTTGGTGTATGTGATGTGTGGCTGTGAATTCATTCCCTGCAACTGAGCATCACATTTGAGTTCTCTTAGTTTCTGGGTTCAGTAGAGATGCCAGCCTTGCAAGTGCTGCAAATGTCCCACCCCTTGCAGCTCTTCCACTTGCCTATCAGGCACCCACTGAGTGTTCTCAATCCCATCACACACATGTACTGGCCTACATCATGCTTGATCTCTCTTGAGACCTACATTAATTTTAATTGGGTGTCAGTCCAAAGACATTGCTTCAAGTTGGGCACAGTCACCAAAGTTCAAATTCAGTGGTCAGCCTGAATGCTTTCACAGTGTTTCTCAAGTTTGGGTAATGAGGCTGGGTAGTTTGCTGATGCACAGCATAAAAGTTCTGTTGAGGGAGGCAGGAGGGTGAGAAGAAAAGATAGGGGTACTGTTGGAGTTGTAACACTCAACAAATCAAGTTAATATCAGGCATATAATGCACAAAAGCTATCCATCAGACTACCAAAGTGCCTCTCACCCAGTTTTTGTCTTAATCTTCTCCACTATTTTATACATAGGATCTAGATCATCTTGTTCTAAACTTCTAGTTTCTTCCACTGCTTTAAGTTGGGATTGTAAAATTTTTTGGGAAAATCAGCTAGACACCTATCACCACTGGCATCAATGGTGAATGGCAAAATGTATCGGATCTTGCTCTGTGAATAACTACTGGTGATCTTGTCACAATAGAGAAATCCCCGCACATGCCCATCATTTGACACATTAGAAACAAATGAAATCAAGTGAGAGCAACATGGAATGTGAAACTGGTTGATATCTTGATAGTTGATTGTCATTGGCAGAGCTATGTCAGTGGATGAGCATTTTGGGACTATAAGGTCAATGCAAGAAAAGCAGTAATAATGTTTAGCTGGTTGACCACCTGGTTTTTCAAATTGATGTAGAATACGAAGACCTATTGTTCCTGACACTGAATCCACAATGGAATTTCGGATGAGAGTGAGGTTTTTATTGTCAAATAAATTTGACAACAGTGCCTCATGTGTAAGCTGGAGTTTACTGTCCTGTGGGTCACTAGGAAGTGTGAGGGCTTGAACAAGTGTTGATTCTGGTTTTGACAAGGCAGATTGAGGCTTAACCCTATAAAAAGTGATAATATGTGTGTTTGTTGGAATAAATAGGATGGCTGAGAGAAGTGAATCATCTGAAGGGACTATCTGATCAACAGTAAATATGTTTCATAGTAGCAGATGTGAATCACAACCTACCAGTGATTTGAACTGAAATCTATAGGATGATTTGGTTTCCACATTAAAGAACAAAGTATCAGGATATTGACAGGACATGCATAAGAATGGTGAATGACCACCATTTATCTTCAGATTCATTGCAGTTTCAGTATTTCTCACTGGCAAGGATATATCCCAAGTAAAGGTATGTGTGAACGAGTTACCATACATATGGAACTCAAGGAGTGTCCTGGAAGACATAAGTTATAAGGATAAAGTGACATGAAAGATGATACACACATTGGGGAGGAACTGTTTCTCATAAATATAACATAGACAAGTAATCCATCACAGGACACCACACTGTGTGCACTCCACATTAATGGCTTGGTCTGCAATGGGCATTCCCACAAGAGTTGGCAAGGGTAAGGATTTTCCTTAGAGTTGATGTCATATGCCAAAAACTTCAAGTGGGTGTGAGTATCACGGTCAATGAGCCATCGTTTGTAGATCAAGATGCCATCATCTGTAGGGCCTTTGCAAAAAGGTCTAATCTTGGGCTGAGTCATCCATGAACATGCTGTTTTTTCAGAATATACAAGAGTTTGTTCAAGAAATTCAGTTGATTGGGAAGGAAAGGGTCCGGGTGGACGAGGCAATGGTGCAGTCCTGTACACTGCTGTCCATATTGCATGTTCATATGTGAGGTCATGCAAATGTTTGGAGACCTGTCAGACATGTTAGAATGTGAGCTGGATTTGAAGTCTAGACAAACAGGCTTACCCTGCGCATTCGAATGATGTCACGAACTTCAAGAAAACAGAGAATCTGGATAATCATCTCTGTTGGCAGATATGTGAAAAATGGAAAGAAGCATGACTGTTTTGGATGAAGCAAATGAATGATATGGGAGATAGCCTGGTGAAATGTCTTCATAGTGATGGTTAGAGAGAGATGACACAACCCCTAAATTACTTAGTATTACTCAAAAAGGAATATTGTTTGTTGAACTCAATGCATCAAACAAGCATTAACAACATGGCCAGCAACTTGATTCTTGAGCCCAAGTTGATGGTTCATATTGACTGTACACACCACTGACATGACCATGAATTGGTTCACCATTGAACAATATGGATCCACTGAATAAACACTGAATATTCTACCTTCAGTGATGACAGGATGAAAGGCATATTCCTCAAAGTGGTTCTTGCATGCAAGGATACAGATGGATGGAAATGCTATCAACTTTTCTATCAACTTTTAGATATAAGGGTATATAATATATGTGATTTAATGCATGTGGCTTTACCAGGACTATTACCAGCTTATCACACACCCTATCTAATCCACAAGCATATTACCCATGGATATTACCAGAGTATTACATAGTTCAAGGAAGACTGGTGGGTTTGACAGTGCACTTGCCATACTTGCAAGACTCAGACTTATGGCTGGAATCAATTTCTAGGTGCTACATCACTTCTGAGCCAAACAACATCTAGATTGTACAACTCTGCACTGACACCAATGGACAGTAACAAGCATACTTGATGTGCAAGGAGAATAGTAGAGTATAGGACATATGCAAGGATATACCTGATGAATCCAAGTGACAGGTCAATTTGCCTCAGCAAATCAGTCACTTATAGCTCCCCACTTTACAGCCCTGTACAGTGCTGTAAGGTGGGGACCCATCTATACAGACACTTTCTGATTTGCTGATGTGAGCAGTGCTTTGTAGTGGCTTATATCTACTCTCATAGTTTGATTGTTCTATTTTGAACTATGGTTGGATCTATGCATTGTTCCCTGGAGAGAAATGCTTTTTGACACAAATTCACATTTGTACATTGTTGTGGTCTCTTCCTTACACCAATGGACCAACTACATTTGAGTTTCCCTGACAGTGTTATGACATCTGGCATGTATAATAAGCTGAGGTGGTGGGCAAACAACCAAGGGCCACATTTAGGTCTTACAAGACTGCATTGATCATGGTGATAAGCTTGGCTCCTCATCACTCCAGACTAGGTATTCATCATCCAAGGATACACCACAGTTTCTATTCTCAGACATGGACAATGTTACACTTGTTACGCTTACCGTGACAACTGGAGTTAACACAGTTGTAGAGAGCGAACAACAAGTAAAGCAATGTTCTGTTTGATAGTCGTCGACTTAAGCTGAGCGAAGTCGACGATGTCGCACTCAACCCTTGGAACAGAGTTCTCTTGTGACAACGCGAAGTCCTAGTTCTTCGCAGAGGGAACGAGAGAAGAGATCGAGCGAGAAGAGGGGACTTCGAGCGAGGACTCCAGTAAACGCGGTATGATTTGCGTAGAACTAGATTGGGTTTCTACTATACAAGGCTCGGGTATTTATACGATGTGAGATCTGGCACGGACCATCGGGTCCCATAGGAAAGGTAAGTGTTCCGCAAGTCGGAACAGTACGGACGAAGAGGAATCGGAAAGGAAACGGAATCCCGCTGTCAGGAAGATCGGAACATACAGCGAGCGGGAAGAAACGGAGTCATACTTGGGAGAAGTCGCTGAGTGACAGTACAGCATCGTAGGGAGAAGTTGGAAGACATCGGATGGGGCTGTCCCATCGTGTGGAGAGAAGTGAGTCCGAAAGATGACAAAGAAAGAAAGAAATAAGCGCATCGTTCAGTAAATCCGTAACATTAGCCCCCCTCTATGGCTCGAGGTTCCATCCTCGAGACTACTCCTCTGTTCCTTCATCAATCGTCTCCACAGTTGACCTCGTAGTCGGTGAGATCATACGTATCCTCGATCGACGGCTTTTCCCAGCAGAACTCCAGTAGATGCCCTTGGTGGCCGCAGCGTAGGCAAGTAGTGAAGGGGCAATCTTTTTGTGCATGTCCTGGTGCTGTTTTGCGACAGACGGGGCAAGTGTAGCGGGGGCAGTCTGGTCGTATATGGTCCGTGCCCCTACAAACAAAGCATCGGGTGCGATGGTGGTAGGGAGATGCAGAGGAGTGGGGAGTAGGAGTTTGGTCGACGTCGATGGGATTGGACGGGGACCCGGCGGGTGGGGGCGATACCGGAGCCACCTTTTTACCTTTTTCTCCTCGTTGCCCCTTGACATCCGAAGACTGTAGTCCTCCAATGATGATGTAGCGCTTTTCTGCTTCTCTGAGGGAAATAGTTGGAGGGGGAGAGGGACGCTGGGCAAAGGGGAGAGTGGCGAGGATTTGATCCACGAGTCCCCCATCAGCGAAGGGGTTCTTTCCATCAGTTCCGGTGCGAACTCTCGGATGAGGTCCCCGAGAGTCTGAGCTTCCTTCGACGGGGTTACTAGGGGCTGGCACAGGAACGGGGGTATCGTTTTCCTTAGAGGACGAGGATATTGGAGAGGAATCTCGAGTGGTGGTGGTAGAGGCGGCGGTGGAGAGATCTTCCCTGACGGAGTTGTCGGCGTCCCAGGTGCAGAGTGGGTTGTCCCAGGGGGTGATCGACTGATCAAGGTAGAACTGCTGATATTGGTGTGGGAGGGATCTGAATAGGGAGCGGATGATGGGAGCGACGATGATGTGGGGAAGTTTGTTAAGGGCGGTAACAACTCCAAACCGTTGGAGGGTGTTATAGACGAATTGCTGTGCCTCGGTGATGGTGGTGTCCATGAGAACATGTCCGGGGTTGGGCTCAAGTATATCTCCCATAGAGATTTCATGGACTCGTTTAACGGTATGGAGGGATTGGGCGACAGCGATGAGGGTATCAAGGGCGCCACCATGCTCGAAAGCATCGTCTCTCTTGAGGTATCGGTGTACAACAGGGTTGGCGAGGAGGGCGCTGAGGGCCATTCGGCGGTGCTCAGGGGGAAAGCGGTGGGGACGAAGGGGGGTGTTGACGGGGAGGTCGAGGATGGTGGCATACATGTTTTCTGTGAGGGAGGAATGGTAGGGGGGTGGGAAAAGCCTGCCACCAGACGGTGCGCCTTATAGCTTTTTCCTAACTAGTTCCGATTGGCTACTTCTTATCTCCCAGTCGGTCCCAGTATTCCTGAATTAGTTCTGTGGAGTGCCGCAGGTTCCGAGTCGATTCCCAGGTGTTTTCCGCCGAAGAGTAGCCTTTCCATTTTACCAGATACGATCGTCGGGCAGGCGATCCTCGGTGTGCCAAGATGTTCTCAACTTCCCATTCTTCCTCGCCTTCTATTATGTCCGGGGGTTCTGGGAAGAAGTTTGCGCCGTGTTCCTCGGTTTCTCTATATGGGGATAGGAGGGAGGCGTGGAATACGTCGTGGATTTTCCACATAGGGGGGAGTTTGAGGCGATAGGAAATCGGAGATAGTACTTGGACGATCTCGAAGGGTCCTTCCCTTCGAGGCGCTAGCTTTTTGGTGGGGTATCGTAGTCTAAGATTTCGAGAGTCCAGCCACACTTTTTGTCCAGTTTTCCAGGGAGAAAACTTGGAAGTGATTCGGTTTGCCATATATTGTCTGGCCTTATCGTGCGCAGCAGTTGCTTCCTCTCGGGCTTTTTCTAGGGAATTCATCCGCTGTTCTAGAGCTGGGAGGAAGGTTTTGCCGATTGGTGGATAAGAGCGGGGTTCGTATCCCATCATTAGGAAGAACGGGGTTTGTTTGGTGACAGAGTGCCGTGTGGAGTTATGGTGGTATTCGGCAGAAGTCAGGAGGTCTGTCCATTTTTGTGGGACTCCATCGCAGAAGATCCGAAGATATGTTTCCAGTTCCTGGTTGACCCTCTCTGTCTCTTCGTCTGTCTGAGGATGGTAGGCAGTAGAGAGTGCGACGTCGTATTGGAGGAGTCTGGCAAGTTCGATGGCAAATGTGGAGGCGAACTGGGGTCCTCTGTCAGAGATTATTTTGTCATGCAAGCCGAAATGTTTGAAAACGGAAGTGAAAAAGAGTTTGGCCACCCCTGCAGCATCGATTGTTTTGGTGCAAGGTTCGAAAATTACCCCCTTACTAAGCCCATGGTCGACCACGACCATGACAGAATCGAAGCCGTTGCTTTGTGGGAGTCCGGTGATTAGATCAACGGACACCTGTTGAAATGGTCGGGTTGCAGTGGAGGTAATGGGAGAAAGAGCAGGGATGGTAGGGTGGGTTTGAACCTTGTTTGCCTGGCAAATGGCACAGCCGGAAATATACCGGCGGACGAAGGTGGTCATTCCAGGCCACCAATAGTCTTTTTTGAGAGCGGCGATGGTTCGGAAGTAGCCGTTATGTCCGCTTAGTGAGGAGGAATGACATTCCTCAACTAGGCGGCGGCGAAGGAGAAGGTCCGGTACATAGGCACGTCCTTTGTAGTAAAGGATGCCTTCGGTGTAGGCCCAGTCCATAGGGTTATTGAATCTGGTCGGTAGAACCTGGTCGTGGTCCGTGCTGAGAAGTTTCAGCCTTTCCAGGACGAGGGGGTCAGTCGGGGTAGAGGCGAGTAATTTTGAGCGTAATTCGGCGTCAATGGTGCGAATAAACAGTTGCTCGGGAAGGAGTGTTTTCTCCGTATTATCGGATGCAGTTTCGACCCCTTCGGGTCTTGACAAAGCGTTGGCTGGTCCCATTTGGGAACCTGGACAGTGTTTGAAGGCGAGATGATATTCCTGGAGGAAGAGTTGCCACCTGGCATGCTGTTACCGATTGGGGGGCTTTCCAGTCCCTGATAGCGTCAACCTTGGTTTTGTCCATTTGTACCTTGCCGTTCCCTACTACCATTCCGAGATATTCCACCTCCTTGGCGGCAAAAGTGCACTTTTCGAGTTTGAGGAAGAGTTTTTGTTCTTCCATTCGAGCGAGTACTCGTCGCGTTCGCTCTTCGTGTAGTTCGGGGTCGTTCTTTGAATGGATGAGGAGGTCGTCCATGTAGATGACTAACCATCCTTCCGCGATCATGTCGGCGAAGGTGTCGTTCATGTAGGCTTGAAATGTGGCAGGTGAGTTGCACATTCCAAAGAACATCACCGTTGGTTGATAGAGGCCGTAAGGGGTTATGAACGCCGCCTTCCATTTGTCCGCGGGATTAATTCGGATATTGTTGTACCCCCATCGTACGTCCATTTTAGTGAATAGTTCTGATTCGTTTAGTTTATCGATGAGGTCGCCGATAAGCGGAAGGGGATAGGCATTTTTTACTGTTTGGGAATTTAGATAATGGTAGTCTTGGCAAGGGCGGAGTTTTCCGTCTTTCTTCTGAATGAAGAAGAAAGGGGATGCCTGTGGGGATTTGGACGGCTCTATTTTTCCGGACGCAAGATGTTCTTCGATGAACTTTTTGCAGGCCTCCTGTTCGGCGGGGTTTAGCTGATAAGCCTTTCCTCGTTTCGGCACGAAATCTTTATTTAGTTCGATTTTGTGATCGAAGGCTCGTTTCGGTGGTAGTTCATTTGAGGGTTCCTCGAAGACCTTCTTGAACCGTTCGTATTCTTTGGGAAGTTCGGTCTTTTTTGTTCCGGCTTCCTGAGCGAGTTGGGTGGAGAGAGTGGTTCGTCGTATCCATTCCTTCTTTGGGAGGTACTCTCCAAGGCCCCTTCTTTTGTATAATCGTCGTTCAATTCGGTCATCCATGTCTAACCCCATGGCTCTTAACAAGTACCTTTGGTGTATCGGTTGTCTGCGGGAGGGGAGGTGTGGGTCGCCGTTTATTTCCACTGTTCCAGAGGACCAGTCGATGAGATGGTTGACTTCAGTAAGCCAAGTCATTCCTAGAATCATGTTCTGCTTTCCGCAGCGGACGATGAAGAAGTCCTGGTTTCGGGGTACTCCTTGGATGTAAATGGTAATTCGGGTCCGATATCGGATGGTTCCGGATCTATTAATGGTTCCATCCGCGTTGTACGCTTCCCAAGGTTCGGCGAGTCGGAAGAAGGGGAAACGATTTCTCCGGGCGTATGCTTCGTCCATGAAACAAGACGTTGCTCCGCAGTCAATTAGAGCAGTGGTTTGTCCGACGTGAACTCCCCCCATTGCAGATACTTGCAGAGGTATTAAAATTGACTTTTCCTCTATAGTAGTTACAATGGGGTTCGTTCTAGGCGGTCGAGTAGTCGGTCCTCAGCGCCTG
>JBBPJL010001069.1:0-11455 GCA_038088675.1 Xanthoconium separans
TCTCGACGGTCATCTTGGTGTGCACAATTTGTCATGCCCGTCTGCAGTGGTTCCTGATCCAAGTACAATAGGTCCATCTCTTCCCGTCAAACTTGATCTATTCCGTGTTCATTTTTCCTGTTTGCTCGGTCTACTGTAACACTCTCCTTGGCAACTTGAACGGGAGAGCGTACTTTCGCGGCGAGGGGTTGACGCACGTCGGATCGCAATTGTTCAGCAGCCCAGATTTGCGCATTTCCGGTAGAATTGAGGGCAACAATCAACGTGGTGGGAGAAAAATAGCCTTTTCTGCACAGCAGGTGTGTTTTTACAGTCCAGGTCTTTATACACCACTGGCTTATCGGACGTCGACTTGGATTTGGAAGACTACGGAGATGATGACATTGTCGGACGCCAGCTGGTCAGCCACACAGCAGAATGTGTAACGACCAACTGCTAGCAGCTCGATCTACGAACCCGTCTTCTTGTTTACACCCCTTTTGCAGAGCATTTCAATCTTATTTATCTTAACAAAGCATGATATAGAGGGTGTCAAGAACTCATTGTCGAACTCATGATCATGAAGCAAAAAGGTTTATTGTTCTCTTGAGAACTTAACCCAGGTATTAAGTATGCCATACCTGGTTGTTAAGTTCGACTAAAGTGGCCCCACTTGCTTTGTCGCCTTTGACCACTCCAAGATTATCAATCCACTTTTCTGGATCGATGGGGATCTACAAATTTAGATAGTTTCACGTCTAGCAGAGCTCATGGAGAGGAAGAGCTCGAGTAGTTTGCAACGAACCGACCAGTGATGCTTTTAATTCTTCATGAATTTGAGGGGAACGAAGGAGTTCAGAATCGGGGAAACACTATTCTTTGCTGATTCACGCTACAACGTCACTCGACGCCAACCTTGATTGTGTTTCACTGTGCGCTGCATGAGTGGGCATTTCAATATTTGATCATGGTTACTGGCAGTTTGATTGTGGCCCATCATGTGTGAGAGATTAAGGGGCGGTTTACATACCTCTAACATAAGGTGAGAAGTGCATACCTGCTTCTACCAGGTCATGGCGTTGCAAAAATGGCAACCATGATGACTCAGATGAGGAACCTGAAACGCATGGAGCACCGCTGTTCTAAGCATTGATTGCTAACGCGCTCCCAGTGTGACGAGGTGACAGCAATCCCTTGTCGAGATCGTGCACTGTTTAGCTTCTCGGGTTGTTCAGAGTAAGAATAAGGACGCACCGCACTCCCACCCTTCCAACTCCTGACGACTGGTCTCTCCCAATTGAGGCACTTTGGCCCAACGTTTCGGCGGTCCATGTCTTGGCTCGTGGCCACGCTTGGATCCGCACCGCACGCACGTACAAGGGTGCATCCACCAAGAGCCTGAGTTTGACACTGAAAATGATACCGACCATTCTAGGTCATCATTCATATCAGTGAACTTGAAGAGTCTCAGACGTATACTGGCTGGTGCCGGTGGAACGCAACCAGGCTCTTCCTTGTGATGTTCAAGCAGTGACCATGCCCTGAGTCTGAATCAAATGATTCGCTTGGCGGCTGTTGTCGTCTGCATTATGGTGGAGAAGGCAAGAATATTCAGGGGGCTTCCGTGTGTCAGTGAGGCTGATCTGAAATTTCTTGGGATGACGGGCAACGAACTAGCTGCTTTCGAGGACGATATCACCACAAGTTGTTCGGAGAGAACCCACATACACATCACGTGTGTTTGGCCAAGTTAGGCTAGACTCCACGCGAATCCAATGTGCCCATGACTCGGATGGTAATGTCCATCTCTATCGTGCAATTGGAGGGGCAGCTTAATGTTCCATGTCTTGCTTTGTACAGACTCAAGTTGGTTCCACGCCGCCACCCCCCAATAATGCGCCTCCTGATGGAGTTGCACCTCAACCTGGTTCCCAGACTTTTGACACTTCCGTAGATGCATACGTGGTCTACTGCCAGTACGTGGTGGTCCACGCATTCTTGTACATTGTCTTTTCCATCATCTCATACACGGCTTCACATTAGGGGCACAGGTTGGGTGTGACAATGCCCCACAACTTAAAGAATATGCAGCGAATCAATCAGTACTATACTCAACAAGGGTATGGAGCTGTTGCTGCCATGGGTACTCGAGGAGTTCCGACTGCACAGTCTGATGGTGTTGCGCCACCCCCATCCCATCGCCTGCATAGCGCTAGGCCCAAGTTTGGTATTTGTGATATACATACTAGTCTTGATCCTAGGCTTTAGACGAGAGATATGACTATTGTTGTAATGATTTCGTTTCTAGCTTGCTTGATTTCGTGTGTATTGTGGGCGGAGGGGCGTGGGTGTTGCGTCAGGAGTTGGTGATGCTATGTACGAGGTTGGTTTTGCCGAGCAACCGGGTTGACAGGTTACTTCCAGTCATCGTTAGGAAGGGTAACGATGGAGTGTGATCATGGCGCATGTGCGGGTTTGTATGTACATACGTGAGTGGTTGGGGACTCTTACGATCATTACGGATGCTTTCTTGTCACAGGGGAAGTCCGCGCAACCGGCATTACAAACACATCAAATGACAGCACCAGTTCACGGAATTATAAAGGTGATATGGTTTGGGATCCTGGAAGTTGGTAACCCACCACTTAAAGCCGCTCCCTAGAGTGGATATAACGGCGTCCCTGTCCTACTCGTTGATACACGTCTTATCTTTCTCGATGGCTCTCACCTACGAAAACGGTGTAGGTATCATTGACTCTGTCCTCCCTTGGAAATACTTGGCCGGTGGAGTTGCCGTGGCAACAACCCTCTTCCTCTCCAAGCGACTTCTCCGGAGTCCTACACACAAAGATGGTGTCCCGCTTCCACCTGGTCCACCCGCAACATGGTTCTGGCAACACCCCATGCCAAAGAAACAGTGAGTGTTGCTCGGCCCATTTCGATACGTGCATGCCCCGGGACCTTACATTTGCCTTGTGCTTTTCCAGTATCGCTCACGGGCTCACCACGTTGATCGAACAATATGGACCGGTCATCTCTCTTCGACGCGGTAGTGATGTGACAATAATCATTGGCCGCATGGACGTACGTTGTATTTCCTTCTTGTTCCATCGGACAACAAATAGAGCGAGTCTCTCTCCCTTTCTACAGGCTGCCTCTGAAATCATGGAAAAAGAAGGCGGGGCGCTCGTAGACCGCCCTCGCATGATCGCAGCAGCCGACATCTTCTCAGGCGGCTTGCGTCTTCTCCTCGAATCCGGAGGAGAACGCTTCCGTCGTCTGAGACGAACAGCGCACACGCATCTTCAAGTCAAGGCGGCACAGACATATGAAGAGATTCAAGCAGAGACCGCAAAGAACGTCATTATCGATACTCTACAGGACCCTAAACGACACATGCTGCATGCGCAACGGTATGTGTTCATGTTTACCCTCGGGTGGCCGTGTTGGCTTGGGTCTTTTTTACATCGAAATGAGCTGGTTGGCTGATTGGGGATATGTTAGGTATGCTGTCCAGGTCATTTTGCGTGTGACGTATGGCAAGACATCGCCAACGTCCATTGATGAGCCCGAGATGGTGCGTATCCGACAAGCGTTGGCCAACTTTGATGTCGCGTTGCGGCCGGGAGCCTATCTCGTGGATCTTGTCCCATGGTTAAAATACCTGCCTGGGTACGGTCGACAGCTCAAGGCGTTCCACCAGTACGAGCTTGCACTCTTTCGGGACCAGCTAGATCGAGTTCGGAATGATATTGTGCGTGACTTATCACCGTCGAAACTTTCTCGCTCTTGTAGGTTGCTGACGGGCGTGTGGTTCTAGGCTGCGAACAGGGCAGGCAACTCATTTGGAAAGACGCTCCTCGAGCATGTTGGTGACCACCAGTTATCGGAGAACGAGATGGCTTATCTCGCCGGCGACTTCTTAGGCGCAGGTTCAGACACCGTATGTTTTTGCCTTCTGCGCGTCCGAATGTCCTGAGAAAGCGTCGCTCTAGACATCGGCTGCAATCAGCATGATGATCATGGCGGCGGCTTGTCATCCTGATGCGCAAGCACGCGTCCAAGAAGAGCTGGATGAGGTGGTCGGAAAAGAAAGGAGTACGTCGACTCTGTGACAATGTGACGTGCGTCTGACATAGCACCCAGTACCAACGTTTGAAGATTGGGACATGCTTCCACAACTCCAGGGGTTTATGCTGGAGGTGATGCGATGGAGACCCGTCGTACCGCTTGGTATGTTTCTAGCCTTTGCATTTACTGAGTTAGAGCAGCTCAAATACTTTGTACTCCAGGTATTGCGCACCGTGCAACGAAGGATATCATTTGGGTAGGGGTTCCTCCAATGATCTCGGCATCGTTCTGACAACCCTGGTACATAGAGGGGTCAGTGTATCCCCGCCGGGGTGACTGTCCTAGGATGTCATTGGTGAGTTTTGGCATTGAACTCCGAATGCACTCTAAATTTGACTCTTCCTACCAAAGGGCGATATCACGGGACCCCAAAGTCTTCCCGGATCCAGAGACGTTCAATCCTCAACGTTGGCTGACGGAAGACGGGCGGGTCAGAACCGACATGACTTTCTACACGTATGGATTTGGCCGCAGGTACGTCTTGCCTTTGATGGAGTGGACTACTCGTCCTCATGTCCCGATGCACAGAGTGTGTCCAGGCCAGCATGTCGCCACGCGGTCACTCTACATCAATCTCGCGTATTTGTTGTGGTCGTTCCAGATTGCGCAACGACCTGGCGCGATGATCGATCTTGGACCGGATGGGTTTACAGGTACGATCGTATTCCATCCTAAACCATTCCAGGCGGATTTCGTGCCGAGGATAGACGAGGGACGGTTGAGGGAGTTGATGGCGTGAGCATGTTTTCATGGGTCGTGGCTCGTCGTGCTTCTTTCCGTACCATATCCCTTGTCCTATTTATTTTGTCTTACTTATGAACAACGCCATCATCACATGCCATGTCACCATCATGCTCAACCCATCAATAACAAAGTTATCTCGTGTTTCACGTATCTCGATGATAAACCATTGCCCAGGCTGCACTCTCCCTGGTTCATCATCGACGGTGTAGTATTTTGTCCCGAGCGATACAGCAAACCAACCTCACGTTTGGTCGTTGGTTATTTCATGGATATCCTGGGACCCCTGCCGTGCCCTGACACGGAAATGACCATCCTGTCGTTCCCCTGTCACATTCATATGCACATCATATGCAAGGGTCTCCAGCAGGAAGACATGAGGAATCGACCCGTGTGCGCGTCGCGAGTGCAGCACAGAGAGATTGTACGTCGCCAATCTCGCCACCTGGGTGCTTTGCTCGGCCTCGTCAACAACCGAATGTTTGGAGTTCCAATTCCCCCAAGGTGGGTGCATGGACCATCCGGCCAGCGTGTTCGTCTTGACCTGCGCCTGCATCCTCGGTGAGCGAAAGCACCGGCGCTAGATCGGGCAAATCTCCCCCACTCAGAATGATAAACCGTAGACCTTGAAGACGTCCCAGCGTCGTCTTCCAAAAGTCCACCGGGAAGGGGGGAAGAGGACGTGCATGTTGCAGACGGTCGACAAGGGTATGAACAAATACATGTCGGTCAGAGTACGATCCACAGCCGCCGCCGAACCTAACCAAACACTAATTTTGAGAGGAATATAGGGTCCCCAGATCAAAGGGTCGAGATCGACATCGAGTACACTGAACGAAAGGCCATTGGGCTGATATGTTATGTATCTTGAGTAGTCGATGACCAATGAACGGTGCAGATAGCCCCTGATCTGTGCACATCCCTGATCGTTTTTCAAGAACCGAAAAGACCATAGCCTGAGTTCGGTCTTGAATGGGATGTTTACGCAAGCGATGAATTCGATCATTGTTGAGGGAGCAACGATCAAAGGGCGACAAAGATGGGGTAAATCAGCATTGGCATGGGACTCTGAGAGAAAGGCAGTGGTGGTATGGAGGAAACATTGTATGGAACGTAGCGTGGCCAGGAACTCGGCCATATTTTTCCAAAATGGCAGACGAACGTTGTAATGACCGAGAGTTGTCAAACCGGTCAGATTGAACGAACACCACGGTACTGAATAGTTTGAAAGTTCAAATATACGAAGTGTTGGCGTGTCCCCATCAAAGAACACTGGGAACCGCTCAGCACCGGAGTCCAGCTGACAACGATTTTGAGAGTTTGCAAGCGAGATGGGCATGAGAAGAGCCAGGAATAAACTTCGTTATCGATACCCCATCGCGGAAGTATAGGTCAAGCTCTTGGATCCGCTTAGATGGATCGTAACTTGCTCGCTAGACGAAGGTGCTTTGTGAATAATAATGGTTGAACCTGTAACTTCAATGGTGCCTGCTTCGATCTGGCCAATAACTCCTTTTCCCAGCACGGAGAGGCGATGGAAAAGTAGGACCAGAGAGCTGGACATGCGAGAGCTTTTAAGTGCATGCCTATTCAGTGACAACAAATGGCATGGCGCCAGTTCCATGTCGACAGTTTGCACCGGTGATAAAGCCATCTTTAGTCTTAGCTGCTGATGGACGTTCAATATGGACGTAAATCTGGATGTCATAGCTTGAGACTGACGATGTGTAACTGGTAAGTTGGAGCGTGAAGAGTCTGAGAAAGAAGGTACGCGATGTCAAGGCAAAGTGACATCCAAGTGGGACGGGGTCCCGGCGTGCGATATTTGCTTCTGTTTACAGGCATTTGGTTCAACTTATTCATTTGGTCATTGGTCATTGCTGCTATCCGTTCTCTCTGGGATTTGAACATATCAGACGTTTAAAGACCCAGCGCTAGACTTACTTTGGGAAGAGACCATATACAAGGTGAATACTTCTATTGGGGTGTTCGTCTAATACTGGCTTTCATTGGTATTGGTCACACCATCCAGACCTCTGCTTGCTTCAATACCGTTATGAGCACTATGCGGCTATATATCACATTCAAAGTGGATCTGACGGACAGCAGCCTGTTATAGTTGGCATTGGCATGTGGCCTCGTCTGGAAGGACTCCACATAAGTCCTCCATTCGGTTGGAAGACGCTCGGTGGCATCACGTCAGACGGGTCTGCTACGGCTGCTGCAGACATGTCGATCATCAAGCACAGTGACTCTTGCCATGGACACGCGAGGGTCCGCCCTCTCTGGAGAGCTGTGGAGTGTTCTCGAACTCGATGAACGTCTTGGATTCGGTGGTCGAAGAAGACTCTGTACCGGCCATGGTCGTGTTTTTTGCTGCGATAGCGGATCGCCGCCCGGGCCACTGGTTTTCCCTCTCTGCCGGTGGGACGCAATGGCTGCCCCTGCGTGAAAGGGAGTACGAGCGTCGTTGGAAAGATCAAGTTATCCAGTGTGTCAGGAAGGCCAGCGGAAGGCCCTCGTGATGCTTCGTTTTGGATGTTGCTGGGCCCATGCAATACCGTATTTTCGTCCTCGCCTCTCAGATCACTGCCCCTCAGACGCGGCCGCGTTACTCAAAACACCACATCAGTATTCAGTTGGTCAACTTGGGGATTCACTGGCATCTTGACACACGTAGTCAGTTACATACTTATCAGTGGGGCTCTAATCTATCCCTAGTAAGCAAGTACATAATTTGTGGTGAACTTTTGCACTTTGTGCCCCCATGTTGATCAATTGAACGTACTGCCTGTCCAATGGCGCTTCGTCACCATCGCACTGCCCTCGCCTCCATTAGTTGTTTATTCGGTTCGTAAGCTTTCCGTTTCAGTTCCTCGGATGATTGTAAGACGCTCACGTAGTCGTAGTTACTAGTGACCATACCTCAAGTTTGTGTAGCCAACTTTGAGTGAGTAATTTTTTCTACGTGTAGTTAGCGCACGTCGAGCGACGCGCTCCAACTAACGTGATCTTGTTGTTGTCCGTCCAAGTGGCGGAGGATCAAGCTTTCAAGCCGCGAATTCGTATGGATGTTCTTGTTCCCTTCCGAGCATCTCCGTTCTGCTACATATCCCACGGAGGTCTTGGAATGTTCCTGCTCTCAAAGTTTGACCCGATGGGCCCATTTACAAATTACAACTAAGTTTAAAGGGCGAGGGCAGAACTTGCTTGCGAAGAACCTCAAGCTCGGTTCTTCCTTTTTACCACTGAATATCACTGTGCGGTCATTCCTAATGTGTCGGACTTGTAATGCGGCTATATATATGAAGTGGTCAGGGTCCTTGTTGCCGTTTCACCACATTCCCCGCTCTCGCCAACTGAAGCCCTTCAAAGGGGTACCAATTATATGTCAAGCAACTCACTCGACGCACTATCCGGACCCATCTATGGGGCCTTGTACTTTTCTACGATCATGACGACCACCTTTTACGGTATCACATGCATGCAAACGTGAGTTTGATCTTTGAAACGCATCACGTTCACCCAGTACATAACTCGTTGTCGTCGATTGGGCAGATTCTTTTATTACGTCCAGTATGAACCTTGTTACGCGATCGTTTCCCAGCATCTGACGTCTTCTACTTAGTTATCCGAACGATCCTTTGCGCATGAAGTGCTTTGTGAGTTGACTTGTCGGTATGTCTAGCGCGATAATGTAATGTGCTCTTCAGGTAGCATTTCTATGGTACGGATTCTTTTTTTTTTTTGGTTTCCGATCACTTCCGATGTTCCACAGGGTACTCGATACAATTCATGATGCATTGGTTATCTCTGGTTGTGAGTTTTCACCCACACAATTTTCTCCACTCGTCAACCCCATTATCTTATCCCACGTAGCATACAAATACATCATGGCTGGTCTAGTGGACCCATTGTCAATACTGAATGGAGTGTCGTGAGTCATTTGGTGCTCAGAATCCCATGTTTCACTCTCATATTTTACCCAGTGAACTCATTGTGAGTTTTGTTCTTGGCATCTTTGAAACATTTACCGACTAGTAGTAGATAGAGATACTGTTCACGGTGCGACTTTATATCTTGTACTCGCAAAGCTAAGTCTCACTTCGGACAGGTCCTGGTTGCAGTCTCTGCACAAGGCTTTTTTGTTTATAGAATCTATATTTGTGCGTAGGGACCGTTGATCCCTCTTCTTCTCGTGCGCTCACAGAGTTTAGTCAGCGAAAAGAGCATGGTGCCGCCACTTATATGGGTAAGGAATGTACCTAGACATTTAGTAATGTCAGATGTCACTTAAACGATCCCCGTTGTCTAGGTTCCTCTAGCGATTTACCAGCTCGGTAAGGCTTTACTGGCGCTCACAGAGCTCAAGGCTAATAGGTGTCATGCATCTCAGTGTCAACCTTTAGTAAGTGAACATTTATCACATTCATATCGGTCATCTGATCGTTGTGTTCAGTTTATGTAGTAAAGGCATTCTATGGTTCAAGCGGGTTCGGTCTTTTTTCTTCGCGTAGATGCAGCTTGTTCGTATTAATCTACGTTTTCAGGGTCCATGTTGCTGAACTCGGTGTATTGGGCGATGCTTTCCTTGTGGTAGGTCTAAATTTCATTCTTCGGACTAGTAATCTGCATTCAGGCAGCGTCTTTCCATTTCGTCTCTCTCTGTCGGAGCCGCGACAGATGCATTGATAGCCGCCTTCCTGACGTTCCTGCTTGTTCGCAAGCGGTCCACCGGTATATTGTCTGGGTGAGCTCACAATTCTTGCTTACCGGAATTTTTCATCAGTGTTGGTTTACCAGTATGGCCAACATTTTGCAACGGCTCACAGTGTTTGCGGTAAACACGGGTATCTGGTCTGCGGCGTTTGCACTCTTGACGCTTATTCTGGTGTGTCCTACTTCGATGGCATACTCTTGTTTAAAGAAAACTCCCCAACACAAACAATGATAGCTGCATCTCTATCCGTCCAGCCCAGTCTACACGGTGTTTGGCGTTCCGCTCTGCTCAATCTACTGTAACACGGTTCTCGCCAATCTGAATGCCAGAACGTACATTCTCGGTGAAATGACGACGCACATCGAATCATGGAAGACTGGCGGTGCTAGCACAGGTCAAGGGGTTGGGGGTCATAGGTCGGGTGCGTTGTCGTGATCCAAGTGGGTCGAACTTTGGATGTGACTGCAATCGTTTCTGTTAGATCGTGCCGGAGGAGTGACATTCGCCTCTGCGAATGCTACTCAGTCCACGGGATCTGCCGTGGTCTGATCAAATTAGATGGGTTGGAGTAGACGGGCAAAGAGGGATATTGTACTCTTTACTTACGCAGTGAGAATTGGACTCCGAAGTTTTCTTAAATCCCTCTTTATACGACGCTGAGTGCCATGCGTACGAGCGTTGATGCATAGCTAACATAACTCATTCGCCTGAAGGTGTTTCGGTTATCCCCATTCTGCCACTTATCACACGCGGCTCGGAATCTCCTCGAACGTCTCGGAATCTTAATTCCTGCTCAAAGGTTGACCCGGTAGGTCCATTTGGCCAAACTGCTCGTGCAAAAGCGCTGACTGAAGATCGTACGCGCAGAACATGGAAATGCCCAAGCGGCCCTCGTACAATAATAAATGGAATACCATCAAGCGTAAATGCAATATGCCCAATTTGCCATGGCATGTCCATCGCTATCGCGCGATTGAAGGGGCAGCTTAATGTTCAAACATCCAACAATGCTCCATGTCTCGTGGTTCATGGTTCGTGTACCATGGTTGAGGCACCTGCCTGGGTATGGTTGACAGCTCAAAGCGTTCCATCAATACGAGCTTTTGCTCTTCCGGGACCAGCTGGATCGAGTCCGAAATGATATGGTGCGTGACTCTTCATGGTCGAGCAGGCCAAGAAACGTTCTCGCTTTGCTGGGTTGTTGATGGGTGTGATTCTCGGCTGCGAACACGGCTGGAAACTCGTTTGGAAAGACGCTCCTAGGGCACATTGACGATCATACCATCAGTTGTCGGAGAATGAGATGGCTTACCTCGCTGACACTTTCTTAGGCGCAGGTTCAGACACAGTATCTTGTTAACCTCTACGCGTCCTAATGGCCTGAGAAAGCATGGTTCCAGACATTCGCACTCAGCATGATGATCATGGTGACGGCTTGTCATCCTGACACACAAGCACATGTCCAAGAAGAACTTTTTGTGATAGTATGCTGCGCGATTTTGACACGGCATCCAGTACCAACGTTCGAAGATAAATGCTTCCACAGCTCCAGGCATTTATGCTGGAGGCGTGCTGGAGACCGATCTTACCGCTTGGTATGTTTCTTCTTACCTTTGCTGAGTTGGAGCGACTAAATACTAATAGTTTGTATGCCAGGCTTTTCGCACCGTGCAACGAAAGATATCATTTGGGTAGGGGTTCTTCTAACTTTCTCGACATCGTTCCGACAACCCTGGTAAGAGGGCATCACGACCACCACCCTAGCCATATTTTCCAATGTTTGACATGGCAAATAAGTTGAATGATGCGCATTATTGCCATTCTGAGCGAGACAAGATAAGGCATTAGAAGATCAATGGCAAGGTTGAGAAAACAATATCAGGT
>JBBPJL010001070.1:0-11455 GCA_038088675.1 Xanthoconium separans
GTTGTTAAGATACATCGGTTTGTCGGGGTGATCAGAGGAAGTGAACTGGACAGCATCTCTTTGCCTCGAAATTGCATCCTCGAGATCACAGAGCTCCCCGAGGCGCTCAAAACGAGCATTCAAGGAGCTCCCAAGGTTACAAGAATGCATGGCTTTGGCGGGTTCATCTTGAGGCATAAGGTCAACAGCTTCCCTGAGCGCAGAGATTGCATCTTCGAGATCACTTAGCTGCCCAAGGTGATCGAATCGATAGGTCAACACCACGCCAAGCACTCCCAAATTGCTGCAGTCTCGGTCATTTCCGGCTGGAGTAGACCACAATCCCTTCAGAATTGCAATTGCATGCTGCAGGTCAGCTATCTCTCCAAACTGTTGAAAGTGGTCCACTAAGTGGACGCTTGAACTATATGCATTTTCTGTGGAGCTCGGCTTGATTTCCGCGAGAATGGTATCTGTCGCTTGATCGCCTGCCCAGTGGTAGTGAACAACCTTTGTAGACTGACTCAGAGAAAAAAACCATACTCGCAGCAAGGGTTTCTTCATTTCCCTCTGGCGAGGAAGATAGCACATACTGTGCAGGCTCATTGTGGGCCACTATGGAAGTTTCCTCTTGTATGGCATATTTGCTGCAAGTGTCAGAAATTCTGGGTGTTTGTTCGTTGGAGTCCTGCAGGGGAAGTTCAGCTGGAATTCGGAAGCTCGAACTTGAAACCCACAGTGCCTCTTGATTCAGGTTGTAGTCGTTGGTTACTGGTGTTCTTGGAATCCAGCCTACTGCCAGACATTGCTGTTTCAGCTCGTAATTGTTCTTTGTTGCCCACAGTGGCAACGCAAAACCTATTATGGTCTTTTTCAGATATGATCATGTCAATGATCCTCAGGATTGTCTAGTGAGTATCACTGGCTCGCTGTGGTTTGCAACAATGGAGTTGACAGCTCACAACCTTCCTTCTGGTCCAGGATTCAGTGGTTAATACTATGTGCAACTCATAGTGCTGGATTTCAGGGGATCAAACAGTCCAGAGTGATCTACATTACATAATGATCCATGCATCATCTAGCACAAAGTTCCAAGTATAGGTATTTGTGTATGTATGTCTGCCCATGTCCCCTTTCTCTAGCAGCTCTCCTCCTACACAATGGAACCTTTTGATGAATGTATAAGCAATGGTTTGAGAACAACTCAATGCTCTTTTGGAGCACCACAATGAGTTTGGGTTTGATTACATTGATTTGCTGGAAAACTCAGAAGACTTCCTTGCTCTTTGAATGCTTTTTAGGAAAAACCTTGTGGCAAATATACTTGTCAGAGATGAATACTGCACTGCACTGGAGGCTTTGGAAGAAAATATGTACAGCAACAGGGCCTGTGTCCTTGGCCAACCTGGCATCAGTAAGTGTGGGAAACATTGTGCATGCAGCACAAGGATGAACTTGAGATGTTGCTTCACTATTATGCTTACTGCAAGCACATGTCCTGGCAAAGTTAGTTGCAACCATAATGGTTAGAGAGGTGAATTGAATTCTGTACATTTAGGCCCAATAACACAACTTCTCTCCCAGGTTGAACTGCCTGTGGTTAATGATTTTATAGTCACCATTAACAAATGCCTGTCAAATCAGACATTCTCCTCTTTCTTGGCTGGTCTTCTAGTGTATAATTCTGGTCTCATCAACACCCTTCAAGGCTTTGAGTACTGTCCAATGTTCTTTGCAAGTGACACCATTCATTCAGATATGAGATGTGACATTGACCTGACCCACAGCCAACTGCTGACAATGAGGTTGGCATGGCTGTACCTCACAGAACTCAAGATACATAAGCTACAATGATGGCTTCAAGTTAAGAGATATATGGCAACACAAAAATAGGCCTGCCTCTTGGCCTAGGACAGAAGCTTGACTTGCTGGGTGAGGCATGAACTGCAAGGAGCTGGAATAAATAATGGAGGTAGGATGTACTGGGTGGGTTGTCAAGACAAGGACAAGCAATGAGGTGGTGGCATGAGAGCAAAAGTGCACTGCCTGCTAATGTTGCTTCAAGGTGAACATGCAAAGCCCATGAGGCATGGAAATGAAGAGCAGAAATAGAAAGTCTTATGGGAAAGGAGTGTGTTGAAAATGTGTATCCCTTCGTGGAGTATGTGGAGCATGTCAGTGTGTGTGATGGAGGAACAACCAAGAACAAGGGATGATTAGCAATGGGATGGTCAATTAGAAGCAAAAAAGAGCAATCACAACACCCAAAGACTGGAGTTCCTCAATGCTCTGAGCCAACCTTCTGAAACTTGAGTAGCAGCAGGTTATATATATGAGTCCTGGTTCTGCAACCTCTTCACTTCTCAGGAATCCATCATTACATGCCAATGGGTATTGGGTGGAGATGAAGACATACATGGTATAATGAATCTCATTCCCTTGAGCAAGACAAATCTTTGGGCTATTAAGCCTCCATATTATTAGGTCACACACCATAGTTTCTAAAACAACCAGCCTTTGACCACTTAAGGTCTAGCACTTAGATTGCTACTTGTGAATAGAGGACTAAGGGAAGCATGATGTTTTTGGCTGGAAATGACCAGGAGGACAAGACTCTGGCCACTGCATTCATGGGATTTATATACTACCTAGGGATGTGGCCTTGTTTGGCCCTAATCTATAGATACATAGATATACATGGTAACTACATGAGGTAATGTTGAGGCATAACATACTATACATAGTCCCAAGAATGTTCTAGAAGAATGGAAGCACAAACATGCCTGATGTGTGTGGCTGACATGAGATGTGGCAGAATGGAAGTACTACCTCATAAGATATGAAAAATGTATGGCAGTGGATAGAGTGGAAGATCTTTAGATCTGAATAAATGAAAGGGCTAGATGTGCATCCCTAAGCACAAGTGAAAGGGTAAAAGAGAAGGAGTGTCCATGAGACACAACTGAAGAGTGAAAGAGTGATCAGTAGATGATCAGTCCATTATGATAAGATGAGAAATAAAGGATAAGATAAGATAAAAGAAAAAAGAAAGAAATGTCTAAGTCCTTGTAATTGTGACTGTAATAGTTTCCCAGGCATCAATGGTGCTTTGGTACTTCAGAACAGAGTCTTTGTATTTCAAGTGACCATTAGCTCAACCCACAAATTGCCAGTAGAAGGGTTGAGGGAGCTAAGAGAAGCCTTGCCTGCCACTGTGAAGAAGTATCCTTGGAGTTTGGTGTATGTTGGAAACACACAGAGTTCAGTCCAGGCAGCCATACACCAGCAGGTGTGTCAGGTCAAGATAGTGGGTGTAGAATATGTTGGGTGGGCAGCTTTGGATCCAGTGCAAAGTGGCATTACTTACAAGGTGTGCAGCCAGAAATTGAGTTGGTTCATTCTCCATCATCTGACTAGTTTGCTAAAAATTGATGTGTGAGAAATTGTCTGATGACATATTGACAGAGTTGGAAAAGCTATGTCTGGAGATAATGCATCCCAGGCTAGTGAGCCATTGGACTCAGATATTGAAAAGGAGAACATGAAACAAGAGCTGCAGTAAAAAAAAGGAAAGAGGAAGGAGGCAGCAGTAGTAAGTTCAGATGAAGAAGGTAGAGCTAAATCCTCAAAGCTTTGTCATTCTAAGAGGGTGGGGAAGGGAAAGGAAAGGATGGATTGAGTTGACATGTCATAGATGCCTATCTTTCACAAACTTCTTCCTGGTTTGCAAATGTATCTGCTGATGGCAAAACCTCAAGTCTTCAGACAAGAAGGTGCATGTATTTCATTTCTCTTATCTTTTCAATTCATGATGACTCACATCAACTCTGCATGATTTCTATTTCACACTAAGTGACTCATCAAGCCAAAGGGCCAATGGCATTATTCACTCTTATCTTCTCATGACTCATTATGATTCTTTATGACTCACAGATGACTCACAGCCAATAGCAGAAGTTGCTTACAGCAAAGGCTGTGTGTCAACATGATTCACAATGATTCCCAGCCTATGGTGATACAGTGGCTCAAACAACTGTCCCAATGTTTGCATGTTTTTCACTAAACAACCCTAACAGCAATAGCCCATAACCCTCACCCTAAACTATGAGTGAATGAGATAAAGCACATCCCTTTGGCTTTCTATTGATCCAAGAATTGAAGAATTTGATTGGGATCTGATGGAATGGCAGCTATTTCAAAGTGACCACTTATTGGGACAGTTGTTTGACTTTAAGTTTTGATTACATATACTGGACTCTAGCATGCTGTAATGTGATTACATACATTTGGTAATGCTGCTATTATATCACCTTTATGTAATCAAGTATAGAACAGCACTTATATACTTTATTTTTCCATGCTAATTGTCATGGAATCCATCACTACTTCTTAGAAGAATAATGCTAACTATTATCTTTCTCTTCATCTTTTCACCAGGTAAATTGGGTCCCAGACTGGTCTTTGGTGGTCTACTATGTCTAGGATACTTCAGGAAATTAAATCAGAGGCTTGCGGGTGACTGGACCTTATGGTAGTCATTTCACCAAGCTTACTTCTATCAATAAAAGAGCATATGTTTAGAAATGTATTTCTAGAAAGGTCAAAAATGCAATTCTTGCTCTGAAATGTTCACACATTATTCACTATGCACCTTTCCCTTAACTTTACTCTAGACACCCCATCACATGCAGCCCCAAATGATTGGTAATCCGCTACAAACTTAACTGTATTTATTACCTTTTTAATAATTGTTTCAATTCTTGTACAGATGCTTATCCATGCAATCCAATCTTGATGATGTTGGTCTATTATGACTATATGAGTCCCTGTCAATCTTTTATCCCACAATGTTGATCCTTGAAAGCAAAGATTTACCATATCCTCTAACAAGACTTATAGAGCAAGGATCTTTTTCTATCCATTACAACCTTCAAGCAAGTCTTTCTAAGTGTATTTCTTATTGTCCAAGCACCAATAGATATATTATTAACTGAAACCATCATATAGATGGCCTAATTGGCTTTTTTGGCCTTGCTAGAAATAATTTTCTACAGATTTCTTTTATTTATAGGAGTAAGCTTGGTGAAATGACTACTACAAGGCCCAGTAGCCTCTGATTCAATTTCCTGAAGTATTCTAGATATAGCTGACCCCAAATGACCAGTCTGGGACCCAATTTACCTAGTGAAAAGATGAAGAGAAAGATAATAGTTAGTATTATTCTTCTAAGAAGGAGAGATGGGTTCCATGACAATTAGCATGGAAAAATAAAGTATATAAGTGCTGTTCTATACTTGATTACATAAAGGTGACATAATAGCAGCATTACCAAATGTATGTAATCACATTACAGCATGCTAGAGTCCAGTATATGTAATCAAAACTTAAAGTCAAACAACTGTCCCAATGAGTGGTCATTTTGAAATAGCTGCCATTCCATCAGATCCCAATCAAATTCTTCAATTCTTGGATCAATAGAAAGCCAAAGGGATGTGCTTTATCTCATCCACTCATAATTTAGGGTGAGGGTTAGGGGTTATTGCTGTTAGGATTGTTTAGTGAAAAACATGCAAACATTGGGACAGTTGTTTGAGCCACTGTAGTTGCTTATGCCAAAGCTATATGTCCTCCTATAGTAATTATTGCACACTACCATACATAAGGTAGAAGTCATCAAAACCTGATGAACATCATGTGCTTCTGTGCTTGTTGTTTTGAGAGTGTAACAAGACAGTGTTTGATCCAACAACAAATTATATGTACATATCATTTAAATAAAATCTGTCTTAACCATCTTGTAGCTATTGTTTTAGTACACCCATTCTTGATTATTCCATGTCCAAAAACATGTCAGAGGATTTGATATTCAGCTAACAAGGGTGATGTGACATCACTGTGACACTACTAACTTCATTAACTTAATATCAAATCCTCTGATATGTTTTCGGGCACAGAACAATCAAGAATGGGTGTATTAAAACAATAGCTACAAGATGGTTAAGACAGATTTTATTTAAATGATGTTACAGTTTTACGGTTCACTGGCAGTACCACCGGACTGGACCAATTCATTCTTTTTCTTCGCCTTTCCTCAATGGACAGGGACACCACTACCTCTAGGCTCTGGCAGAAGCCTTACCCCATGACAGTACTCTGGGAGTACTATTATCATTGTCATCTTTGCCATAGGACACCCCAGGAGTTGCCATACTCTCACTTATGGCCAACCCTTATTCTCCTAGACATCTCAGTCATAGATGGTCTAGCATGATTTACTCTGAAGATGGACACCCGTTCCTGTTATGGAAATCCACGGTTCACTGGCAGTACTACCAGACCAGACCCATTCATTCTTTTTCTTCACCTTTCCTCAATGAACAGGGACCATGTTACCTCAAGGCTCTGGCAGAAGTCTTACCATTTACATGAGTACTCAGGGAGTACTATCATCATTGTCCTCATCATAGGACACCTCAGGAGTCGCCATACTCTCGCTTATGGCCAAACCTTGTTCCTTCTAGACATCTCAGTCATAGACAGTCTAGCAAGACCTACCCTGAAGACGGATACCCGTTCCTAGCCAATCCCAGAACCCTCTGCCTTCCCCTTGTTATTCTGCTCCTCGCTGGTTGCAGGAGCATGACTTATCACGACCCAGGCTGTTCCTACAGCCATGCGGAACTGCGTCCACATACAGCACTAGATGTGTCTCTGATCATCTGTGGATTCCCGTGCTGATCCTCATTGTCCCGAGACAGCGGATCCCCTTTGATCCTATTCCTAGTTCCTGATGGGATCCCGTTCTTGACCTCCCATCACATGTATCACCCAATGGACTCTATAGCCATATAGGGCATGTTTCACTCTTTGATCCTTTTTGATCCCATTGATCCTCTTCCACTCTTCACAACAACGGGACTCCTTTTGATCCTTCCATTCCTTCCTGTTGTGGGAAGCCTGTTTGATCCTATGGATCACCCTTGACCCTGATGGTCTGTGCACCATCAGTCTACAGTATATATAGAGGTACCTTTGTTCGCTGGCATCTCTAAGCTAGTTCTATGCCAGAATACCTGCCTGTATTCATACTGCACTTTGGTGCCCTCATACTCGCAATCCTATTCTTGCTCACTGGTGTACTGGTGAAGGGATCCCTCTTGAGTCTCATCCACTCTCAACATTGCCTTCATTTCATGACCTTCATCTTCCAGCTCTTCAAGGCATTAGCTTGCACTTGTATCCTCAAGACTCTGCTTCGGTCTTGCACATCTGTGTTTGACCTTTTCATATCCTTGGATGGTACTCGGCTGGGCCGGTTGGCTCGCAGTACATTAGGTTGCATTACTGCTCACTTCATCTCTCCTCTCACGAATGGTTGCGACTAACTTTGCTAGGGCATCAGCTCGCAGTAAGCGTAACAGTTCCTAGCCAATCCTGGAACACCCCACCTTCCCCTTGTTATCCCACTCCTCGCCGGATGCAGGAGTACGACTTGTCACGACCTGGGCTGATCCTCAGCCATTGTATGTACAGCCATGCAGAACTCCGTACCCGCATATGGCACTAGATGTGTTCCCAATCATCTGCTGATCCTATTGCTGATCCTCATCGTCCCAAGACAGTGGATCTCCATTTGATCCTACATACTTTAGTTCTTGATGGGATCCTGTTCTTGATCTCCCATCATCTGTACATCCAATGGACTCTATAGCCATATACTGTAGGGCATGTTTCATCTTTTGATCCTTCAATCCCATTGATCCCCTTCCAATCTTCTTGACAGTGGGACTCCTGTTTGATCCTTTTGTTCCTTCCCAATGTGGGAAGCCTGTTTGATCCTTCTAGGATCACCCTTTACCCTGATGGTCCGTGCACCATTCAGGATATGTACATATAGAGTTACCTTTGTTCAATGGTAGCTCTAAGCTAGTTCTACACCAGAATACCTGCCTGTATTCATATTGCACTTCAGTGCCCTCATACTTGCAATCCATTCTCACTTACTGGTGTACTGGTAGAGGATCCCTCTCGAGTCTCGTCCACTCTTGACATCACCTCTATTTCATGACCTTCGTCTTCTGGCTCTTCAAGGCATTAGCTTGCGCTTGTACCATCAAAACTCTGCTTCAGTCTCGCACATCCATGCTTGATCTCTTTGTATCATCAGATGGTACTCGGCTGGGCCGGTTGGCTCACAGTACACTAGGTTGTATTACTGCTCACTTCATCTCTCCTCTCATGAATGGTTGCGACTAACTTCGCTAGGGCATTGGCTCACAGTAAGCATAACAAATGATATGTATAATTTGTTGTTGGATCAAACACTGTCTTGTCACGCTCTCAAAACAACAAGCACAGAAGCATGTGATGTTCGTCAGGTTTCACCAACTTCTACCTTAGTAGTTGGTCTGTGCACATGTACCAGTAGTATACAAAGCCCCAAAGTAGAGCAGAAGGACCTGTCAAAACTGGTCAATGCCTTTATCTTCAACTCAAGTCCAATTGGAAGTCCAAAGGGAAGAGGCTTCAGAGCTGCATAGGTCCAAAGGTCCAAAGATTGAAGTTTAAACTCCAACATTCCAGAGTTCTGGAGTTCAGGGTATAGCAAGTGAGTCTAAGGGCAAAGTGGAGCAGAGGGGTGAAGTCATTGGTGTAGAACTTATGTGTTGCACCCTTGTCAAGCCATAGACTTCATATTTTGGAGGGAGAGAGTAGAGAGGAAGACTTGGAGAACTTCAAGAAGGAGTTAAGGGATCATTTTAGTTGATATTAGAACTGAGGTTTGGAGTACAGAAGTACAGAGATTAAATACTCTGAGGACTGAATAGCTTCAGTAGTGAGTCTTTGTACAGTAAGTATCTCAGTGTTACGCTTACTGCGAGCTGATGCCCTAGCGAAGTTAGTCGCAACCATTCGTGATGAGAGAGATGAAGTGAGCAGTAATACAACCTGATGTACTGCGAGCCAACCGGCCCAGCCGAGTACTGTCCCTTGATGAGAGAGGTCAAGCATGGGAGTGCAAGACCGACTAAGAGTCTTGAGGGTACGAGCGCAAGCTAATGCCTTGAAGAGCCAAAAGACGAAGGTTGTGAAATAGAGGCAACATCGTAGAGTGGACGAGACTCTAGAGGGGTCCCTCTACCAGTACACCAGTAGACAAGGATAAGATTGCGAGTAAGAGGGCACCGAAGTGCAGTAGAGATACAGGCAGGTATCCTGGCGTAGAACTAGCTTAGAGATACTCGTGAACCAAAGTATCTCTATATATACTATAGGCTGATGGTGCATGGACCATCAGGGTCAAGGGTGATCCACAAAGGATCAAACAGGCTTCCCATAAGGGGAAGGAATGAAAGGATCAAAAAGGAGTCCCGTTGTCATGAAGAGTGGAAGTGGACCAACGGGATCAAACAGGATCAAGAATAGAGTTTCATCAGAAGGATGAAATAGGATCAAAGGGGATCTGCTGTCTCGGGGCGATGAGGATCAGCATGAGAATCCACAGATGATCAGAGACGCATCTAGTGCCATATGCGGACGGAGTTCTGCGTGGCTGTACAATGGCTGTAGGAACAGCCCGGGTTGTGACAAGTCGTGCTCCTGCAACCAACGAGGAGCGGAATAACAAAGGGAAGACAGAGGGTTCCAGGATTGGTAAGGAACGGGTGTCCATCTTCAGGGTAGGTCTTGCTAGACGATCTATGACTGAGATGTCTAGAGGAACGCTGATTGGCCATAAGCGAGAGTATGGCGACTCTAGGGGTGTCCTATGGCAAGGATGACGATGGTAGTACTCCCAGAGTACTCATGTAAACGTTAAGGCTTCTGCCAGAGCCTTGGGGTAACGTGGTCCCTGTCCGTCGAGGAAAGGCGAAGAAAAAGAATGAAGTGGTCCAGTCCGGTAGTGTTCCCGGTGAACCGTGGATTTCCGTAACACTCAGGAGTAGCAAAGCCAGAGCTGTGCTTGGAGTTGCACATACTGTAGCTGGAGCTGTGCAAATAAGCAAGGCACAGGTATGGAAGTATAGTAATACTCTGACTAAGAAGTAATGTAAGAATGAAATGGAGAGGAGTACAAATGGAGTAAAGGATGTTCAAGGAAGGTGCATCAGAGTTTGACTAGAGATCATTGGAAATGACCTTGTGGGGTATGGATATGACAGGACCTCAGTCTTGTCCTTTTGTGTTTTCCCTCACAACTATGGACATCAAGCTCACTGCTTGTGTGTTTCTTCTTCTACTTCCTCAACACTCAAGGATCATCCCTTGCTATTATCAATGTCTCTATAAGTCCTAAGCCTAGTGATTAGTGACCTGATACAACTCTAGACAGTTGTTTGATTGTTTCACTGGGTGGCATTGAACTTTATCAGCTCTCACACTAGCATTCTCCAGAGGTATTGAGCTGCAAGTACAGCACAGGCTACCCAGCAATTAATATTGGGTATCCCAAATCTTAGTGGCTGACATATAAAGTACTTTGATGGAACTTTCTCCAACATGTTGTTGTTCATTCAGGATATATACCTCTATAAATCAATGCAATGACTCAACTAGAGATAATCCTCCAGGCCCAATCTGACTATAGAATCTACTAGGACAACACTAACAGTCAGAAACAAGCAAAAGGTGCTACTCAACTTCTACTAAGAGAAAGAGGAATAGAGAAAACTTAGTCAATTGGATCCCCAGGTGTTCTTCCTCTTCTAGCTTGTTAGGTGAAGGAAAAGTGTCAGTTATTGACACTAAGAGATGGACTATGGGATCTGAGTAGAATGCTAAACCCTAAGTACAACTATACATCTACAGTGGCTCAAACAACTGTCCCAATGTTTGCATGTTTTTCACTAAACAACTCTAACAGCAATAACCCCTAACCCTCACCCCAAGCTATGAGTGGATGAGATAAAGTACATCCCCTTGGTGTTCTATTGATCCAAGAACTGAAGGATTTGGTTGGAATCTAATGGAATGGCAGCTATTTCAAAATGACCACTCATTAGGACAGTTGTTTGACTTTAGGTTTTGATTGCATATATTGGACCCTAGCATGCTGTAATGTGATTACATACATTTGGTAATGCTACTATTATGTCACCTTTATGTAATCAAGTATAGAACAGCACTTATATACTTAGTTCGAGAAATTTACTGTGGTGGTGCTTTGCTTACCTGATGTAGCTGAGCCGAAAGCGGTAACACCCCTGAGTCTGGGTAGGTGGGGGTTTGAGAGGTTGTGCTCGAGTGGGGAGACGATCGCTTGGAACGTCCTAAAAACATTGTAGATATATTTATATGATACATATGATTGTGCTACTTGCGTGCAAGGTCACAAGAAGGGGCAGAACCCCATGTAAAGACTGTAAAAGTGGTGTAAAGTCAGTAAAGTGCTCATTTTGGCAGGTAAAGTGGTGTAAAGTGACGGGGACTGAGAAATTTACGGTAAATTTGGCTAAGCGAGGTGTAAATTTTGTAA
>JBBPJL010001071.1:0-11451 GCA_038088675.1 Xanthoconium separans
GCCCGGAAGGAGCCTTGCTGACCTTCTTCTTGAACACGACCAAGGCGTACGCTACTTTCTTGACCTTCTTTACCGCCAAGGTGAAATTACGCTGTTTCGTGGCGATGCTGAGCTTCGCCCGCGATGCGCACTTGGGTTTGTCGGCCAATACGTCTCGCAACGTGGGGCCGAGATGGAACGTCTTCGTATCGTCCTCAGGCGTCGTCGTACCAGACGACGATGCATATCCCGCAGAGTCGACATCTGTGTCGGACGATGACACGGTGCTTTGTGAGTGGTTGTGTTGCTCCTGGAGATGCGTCAGCCAAAGATGTGAACCAAGGACTCGGTGGCTCTCACAAGGATGCGCAACGACGAGGATGGAACCATGCTCGTCGACATATCTGTGACTGGGTGGTAGTAGAGAAGCAAGCCCCTCAGCTAGTACGGCATGATTCCTAAGTATGTAGCTAAGTCTGAATCGGAATCGAGAGGTAGACGTCAGACCGCGTGTCATATTCGATGACATGCAACGGTCGCACTGCTTCCGTCGGCCCGATTTAAATTCATGAGTCATAAAAGGCTACAATCACAGAAATGATGGTGTCATATGGATAACCATCGCCGATAGAGCCCTTCTGCTAGGGACACTGCGCCAGTCGTAACATATATCAGCGAGAGGTTGTAAGCTGCTTCCCGAGCCACGGAAATGTCCTAAAACAAGGATGATTAGTCAATCGACAAAACTCGCATACCGCCCGACGCACGCCATCCTTCAGTTCTTCCGCGAGCTGCAACACCTTTTCATAATGATTGACTGCAAGAGTATGCAACCCTAAAAAAGTCAATGTGAGACAGGGCGTGAGATGTACGGGACGGTCAACACCCGCCTAACTGCTGAAATGCTCTGCCAAAGTTGAATTCAATTTCTGGGAGTACATGGTCTCCAGCTTGTCTCCGTGCAGCTCGATACTGAGATAGACATGCCATTCCCTATGCCTCTCTAGCATCAGCAATACGAGATTATCACCACTTATGACGTACCTGAGCGATGAGGTGATTCCGATTATCTGCCTGACGCTGCATAGCCCTGCCCAGCGATGACAGAGCGAGACACAAGCATATGAGTGGATCTTCCTGACAATAGTCATACCCATGCAGTAAATAGACTACTAATCTGTCAGCACGCGGTAAAGATGTTGCAAGGCTCCTCACATATCGCGCTCTGATAACTCTTGGCCGCCAGGCACAACTGCCCATACAACGTGACAGGAAATGGATTGTTCTTCGTTGGTAACCACAAAGGTTTTTTGTCGCTCGCAGGTGTAGAGTCAGCTGCATCACCAGCATCTTCGGCATCGTCTTCGAGCCCATCAGCTCCTTTGCTGGCTTCATCATCGCCGGGCGGCTTGACAGTCGTCAAATGATATCTCTGGCTCGAATTATTCCATTTCAGAAGCTCTGGCGTCTTCACAGCACCGTCGCTCAATCGAACCTCTCTGAGCATGTGTTTCTGTAATGTGGAACTGATGAACGAATCGGTTGGCCGCAATCCACTTGAGAGTGAGGATAAAAGTAACCGCATAGGCTCATTACTGAATTGGTAGATGTTGATCAATTTCCGACATTGTTCGACGACAACGGCGTAATTTTCAACAACCATTGCGCACGCTATCGTACGGAAACGAATGAACATTTAAGGACGAGGACTTTCAAATACATACTGATGATCGTGAGCCGGATGGTGACTTGGTTTTCCTTGCTTCTGTAACCATTCGACATTAGGATGTGACGCAACACTTCATCCGCAAGCTCATATTCTCCTCGTCTTGTCAGGATGAATGTATACTACGCGTCGAGAAAAGCTTCAATACCCTATAAGATGGAGAAATCCCCTTACCTGCATGAAAATTCGCAGCCAGTTTTCAAACGAGACGCCACGAAACGAGTCAACCTTGTGGGGTGACTGACTATCGTCTTTCGACTTGCGTAGATGTTTGTCCCGTTCTACATAGGTTAGCAACAAAGAGATACATGTGATAGAATAAGACCAACCGATGAGTTCTAATCTCGACGCCATTCTCTCTTCCTCTGCTTCATTCTGGCGTTGCTGTCGCCTCCTGGGAAACATTCCCCGGAAATCATTGTGCTGCCAGTGGTCAGTCAATTGAATGCCAAAAGCTGCAAGTCGTACCCTGCTGGTCAAGAATAAATTCCGTGTCTCCCTGAACATCTCTACAAGCTTTTCAGCTTCCAACATCCATTCCCTTACAACTGTATCTTCAAGTTGCGCGCTTATAATACTTGGCCATAACTCTTCGATTCGCTTGTATCCGAGCAAGACCTCCTTCTCACGTTGCTCCTCAAGAGCCTTGAGCTCAGTCAGGGTAAGCCGGCCACTTTTAGTGGTAGTTCGCCCTTTTGATCGGCCAGGTGTTTTCTCATCAAACAGGGAAGAACCAGCCTGGGAGCCCGAGGGTGCACCAGGCAGAGGTGTCCCTTCTGTTTGTCCGGAACGACGTTTCCTAGCATCAATGACTGGGAACACCATCAGTGTTGCCATTACCATATTTTAATTGGGTGAAAGGCACCTTGGTAAACGAGTTCGAGTGCTTTTCGGGGCTCATCCATGATTTCGTAAAGTTCTGCGAGCTTCATCTTGGCATCGGAATTCGACGGGTCTGCATCGATGACTTCCGTCGGATTAGTGCTTGGCGGTGACGAAACCAACGAGGGACGTACCTTGCTTGTAAACTTCGGATGCTTCACGTATGTCCCCTTGCATTCTGCGACACGTGGCGACTTGCAAAAGAACATATAAACTGCTTGTCTATACGATATATTTGAGGAAATGAAAATGAATAGCTTGAATACAACTCACCGCAAGGTCAGCGCCTAATGTCTCATAAATCGGGCCGGCGTCGGAGTACAACTCTAGCTCGAAATAGGCATCTGCGATCTCGACAAACAAGGCAGCGTAATCCAACACATCCTGTGACAAAACAACATCGGCATGCATCTGGGTAACGCAAGTTAGAGTTGTCTTCCCACTCAAGAACGTTCACCGTGCCTTGCCCTCGTCTGTGTCTCCCATTTTGATCCGAGCTATCGCGAGTCGATGGCGGGCATTGATATCCAGGGGATAATACCCAGGCTGAACCTCCCCTGCCCGGTGAACGTACTCGGCGCCTTCTTGGCCAGGTAAATCGTATTCCCGGTCGTCTTCACAGACGTCCCAGAATTTCTGAGATGCTCTACCCTGCAGCCATCGACACCCTTTTCGGATCGTATCTATTGCCCGTTCGTATTCGTTCATTGTATTGTAAAGATCTGCGAGGACGAGTAATTCAATGAAGCTAAACCTCGGTTGTTCATTTTGTCCAGATATGGTTGGGTCCAGAGCATGGCCAAGCGGGTTCGAAGCTTGATTGTAATCTAGGGCATCCTGATAAAGGGTAGCACAGAGAGCAAAATCGCCAAGCTCAATCAGAATCGGTCGGATCTCAGTGAGGACTGTGACATCATGTGGGAAACGCTTAAGAATCGCCGACAATGAATGACGAGCCTAGTGGAGGAAGATGAGTCCCAGAAAATATACTGGATAAAACTGTTACTGTTCGGAGGTCACGCATTTCCCTGGCAAGACTCGCTCGATCCCAAAGGGCATCGACATTGTCGGGGTCTAGGCTGTATAGTTTTGTGTAACAATACAATGCCTGCTGATTAAATCCCAGTTCCCTGACAAGATTATCAATAACAACATGATTAATGGAGCCGAGTGTTACCTGGAATGTCGTGCCAAGCGTTCCCATTCCTCCGAATCACGTCTAAGATGAGCAGCCATGATGCGTAGTTGAAGAGCCTTTTCTGGTTCATTCTTATCCTCATAGCACTGGGCGAGAACAGTCCAGGCAGGGATGGCGCGTGGTTCGATACGAATGACCTCTTGCATTACCCGAATGGCCTCAGGGAGGTCGTTGTCGATGTAAGCCTGGTTACCCTCTCCTATCAAGGTTCGAACCTGATGCGAGAGGACAGGTCCAACTCTACGGTCGCGCTGCATGACCATCCGCAATTTACTACACATTCACTGGAACAGAATCTTACCTGCTTTCTTTTCCTCTTCCCAATACCAGAGGCTTCTCGTAAGTCGTCTCGAAACAGGGCTTCCTGATCTTCAAGGCGGATATCCCACTCTCTTTGTAACACGCCTGTACTCGAAATATCTTCCGCCGATCGGATGTTTCGAACGAGGCGTCTGTGACAAATATCGATGTTATGGACGGCAAAATAGTGCAATGTACATACTCAAAGTCTGCATCGAGATCTACATCCCCAGATGCACGAGCATGAGCATCCGAACCAGAATCTTCGCTTTCTGAGGGCTGAGAATCTGATTCGTCACCCTCGTCCGTGTCGACAAAGTCCGAACCCGAACTGATGGGGTCTGTGGCTTCTTCGTCTGGAAAATGTTCGTTCTTGCAAAGAAAGCCTTGACAAAAGAACTGCTCACAAATATCGTCCTCGTCATGCATAGCTTGCTTGAAGAGATGCTGGAGAAGGGAAGAAGTAATAGTAGTGTTTCTCAAATTGCTAGTGTCAGTGAAACATTGAACCAGGAGCGGTTATCTTATCCAATGGCGCTTAGTAATACTAACTCTTTTTTTACAGTGTCCAAGATATTTGGTGATTTCGATTCTCATTCTGCCCCGGGAGTCGGAGGCCGCCAACCAGGAGCGTGGTTGAAACTCCCAACTCCCCTGGGCGGACTCAGGTAGGGCCTAACGACTTGGACTTTGGCACTTATCAGATCAGGCGAGCCAGCCCCATTGAACCAGCCACCATCAGGTCTGCCTCCACGACCCTAACCATGGAGGGCGGCTGTATGGGCAACCCTCGATTAGTTAACTGGACTCTTTTACATGGTGAGAGAACTTCCCTACCATACGATGACAGTTCCTCCCAGGCTCGGACTCCGTTACTCACATCAGGTGTCTTTGACAGCAAGTAATCCTTGCAGTGTGGGTAAGCCGTAATGAATAGAACTATGTACATGCCGTCACCGTACCCCTCAAGAAGACCCATGGTACTTTATGAGACAGATAATTCGCTACTAGTAGGTTTCCCAGTGAAACCGAATCCACTACACAAACCGTTCAGAACCACTCTCTTTTCATGAAGATTTTCGACGCAGATGGCGATCAGAACTCTCCTTTTCCGGATGGTGATTCAGATGATCCACGGCCTTGGTCCCTTGCAGTAAAAAGTGTGTTACAGTTCCGTTTTACTTTCCCACTCACGCTGAAATCAGTTCTAAGCGCCTGCAACGGTCGTACATGCTGTAGCCATTCTTGCCACCATATTCCGGCTTCTCTATCGCTGGCATTTATCTAGGTTTGCGTGGGAAGATACTTGGGCAACACTGGCCCTCATATGTGACGTTGGGTGTCTTGTTAGCATTTGGATGCAAGCACCTCCAAGCATTCGTGAGTTACCGTAGCCATGACACAGGATTCGAGTGACTGAAAGGAAATGCTTCTTTGAGCACATACAAGCACCCAAATCAATCTCCAAACAGATTGGCTTTTGTCCCTCACTATCACTTCGATTCTCTGGTAAGGTCCACGAGAAATGAGTGACGAATTCCCTTTCAACAGCTTTCATCACAGGTTCGCCCGAATGAGTATCCTATCCTCGGTCATTCGAATAACAAATCCAACACCAAAGTTACGATTCGTTGCATATGGCATTGGGGCTACATTCTTAGCTATGGAGGCAGGACTCCTGGCGCAGAAAATTTTCATCTGCCTGAAGGATTTTTGCCGATTCACAAACACCGTGGCCATCGCCCAACTCGTTAGTGAGTTTATCCATCCCCACCCCGGACCCGACTCTGATGCGATCGCGAAACTCAAAAGCGGACATCGTCTCAGACACTATTCTCGTGGCCGCACCGATACGTTTTCTCCGAGATGTAAGACTTGCTCGGGATCGTCGTATCCTCGTCATCTCCGCCTTTTCCGCCTCTATGCTTATCAGCGGTGTTACCATCCTTCATTCTGCCCTCCTTTTCAAAGAAGCAACAAACGTCACGATCATCATTGGCCACGTAAAGGTACGAGAAGCGCACACTGCGTCTAGGCAAGATCACCGTTTCTTCTGATCTCCCGCATCCTAGGCTGCGCTCGCCTTGTTCGTATGCAACGCCCTCGTCCTCGTCACGTTCGTCTATCGGGTGTGTAGAAAGTCGACGTTCGACTTTGAGGACCACGGCAATGGGAGTCGTGTCGTGGAATTCACCAGTGTCATTGAGCTTCCAAGCAAGTCGAGCTCAGGCGTGTTACCCACGACGCCACCATTGACGTCCGCCCCGCACTTGCAGTGCTGCAACACGTAAAGACGGGTGGGATCTACGGTGCACTCATTGGCAGTCGGTAGATTTTCGACATCCCACCATTCCTCGCTCAATTCTATATCTCCACTACATGTAGTCATTTCTGTATATACATGTGAGTCTCTTCAAAGCTGAACGAGCTCTTTTTGAGCACAAACCGTTGAGATCGCTCGAAATCCTCTTGTCAAGTCACATACTGTGCCGACCCTGAGCTCAACTATTTTGATTGTCCGACATGGACTCGGAAGCTCACCGACTAGTCACACTACTCAGTCAGAGTACATACGATGGCTATCTAATTTAGACAAAAGACAAAAGACATTTGGGTTTTTTGACAATAGCAACTCTAATGGTTAATTGGTAATGTGATGATCCTTATGAAATGGGCGTTGTGACGTGCTGTGATCCCTGTGTGACCTCGCTGCGGCTTAGCATTCGCAAGGACTTGGATGTTACTTGGTACATGTAGCATGTAATGTGGACCCCATTGGGTCAAACAATGACATTTTGTAAAATGTCCACGTAACACTGCAACACCCCTTGAAATAAGTGATTACTCTTACCGCTTAGATTCTACAAGTCATGCATGTAGCTACAGACTTTGGGTTCACGGGTGACCATCTTCGAACCCGTTATCAAACGTACTACATTTCTACAGGTTCCATTTTCACCCATAAACCGCCCTGTGATGTGGTATCAGCCATTCGGCATTCATGATTCTTATAGGAGAGAGTGACCCCGACCTTGGCGTACAACGTCAAGTGGTTTCTAGGGCGAAACTGCTCGATCGTCTGTCGCCCCTCCCCACGTGCCCACTCTGCCGGCGGGCGGAAATCAGGGTGTTGCGCTTCGAGGGAGAGCATGATAGAAGAAAAGTGTTGCAACAAACGAATCAACATGAATGACATTTCGTTGTATGCGAACTGCACCACAAACACGGTCGCTGAGAGCCCCAAAATACGATCATCGCAAAAATACATACCTGTTGTCCCAGACAGATACGTGGACCAGCGTTGAATGGAAGAAATATGAAGGGGTTGGGTGTAAGGTATTTGCGCAGACGGTCATCGAGGAATCGATCGGGGTCGAACTCCAATGCGTCAGGTCCCCACAGGTCGGTCCTCCGTTGCATCAACAAGACCGAATAACCAACCCTAAAGAAAGATTGGTTATATGTGGAGGAACTGATAAAAGCTTACGTTGTTCCAGCGGGGACAAAGAATGGCTTCGCTGCAGGGTCCGATGATTGCCAAATGGTATCGTTGACGCTCTCGCTGGGGAGCATCAGCTGGTGAGGCCTCCGACAGAGAGGGACGATGTCTGAACCTACCGAACATTAAACGGGCTGGTACGATAAATAGAGCCATGAGTCAGAAAACAAAAGAAAGTGGTCTGCCAACGTACACAGCAGGGAAGAGCCTCAAAGTTTCTATGACAGGAAATTCGACAACTAATTCGTATCTTGACTTATTATACTTTGCTCACCATTCAAAACGGCCCGAAGGAATTTCATTTCCCGGATGTCGTCGTAGGATGGCCGGCGGGTTGGCCCGACTTTTTCCAGGATTTCTTCTCTCAGTCGACGCAACACATTTGGATGCATAGCCAACAAATAAACAGCGGACGTCAACGTCGAGGCAGTCTGAGGTACATAAGGCTCTACCGGCCGATGAGAGGGTGACAAGGTACATACCGTGTCCCGACCAGCCAACAGAATGTTCAGTGTCTGGTCCTTCAAAATTTTGACGTCTAAGATGCCGCACCGTTCAGTTGTCCAAAGAATTACATAGAATGAATATCCACCTGTCGTTTGCTGTGCCAAGTGATCCAGTAAGGTTTCATCTTCACCGTCCTTGTCTGCATCTGGGAGTCCTTGAGACGCTTCCTGCTTTTCTATCGCTTCCTTTAAGATCGGTTCTAGGAATGCATTGACAACTTTCATAGGTTCCTTGAGAGGATCCTGAAGGACTTCCCAAAGTGGCCACGTCCCTCCAACCATGTTTCGTCTTGCCAGAGACTGCTGTGCTGCGGCGAATGCGGCCGCAAAGTCCAATGTCGTATTTCCGGGAACATTAAGCGTTACCCCGGGTCGAGAGAAGTTGTAAGGGTACGGTAACCCAGCCGCCAACGTGTTCACGCAATGCCCAAACAAAAATTCAGAAGCAGAATCAAGCGTGAAACGCGAGATGGCGTCCTAATAAGAATGCGGATCAAAACGGTGTGAAGATGCACGTAGAGGGACTTACTTGAAAATCTATAGCAAGACCAGCACGGAAACGCTCTTTCATCAACGCAATTGTTGTCTCCGCGTGACGATCGAAGATGTCAAAATGGCTAATTCTATCAATATTAAAGAACGGGCGGGTCATGGTGCGATGGAACCTGTGAAAGCGTTGGCAGGTGACAGCTATGAATGACGCAGTGCATACTTCCACACCTCCCCTATGCTGTTCATCAGAAAACAGGCGCGATAACCTGAAGATTGAAAGCCTACCATCAGAATTAAAGACACCTGTCCCTAGCAAACTATCAGCAGTTTCCTTGAACTTGTCGCCTGAGAGAAAGTCATACTGAGAACCAGCAAGCAGGTCTTAGCAGGCAGTACCTTTAACGTAGCTGTTGAAGTCAGTTGCCAGGATACTCTGGAACCAAGCTGTTGATAAAAGGAACTGGATACTGTATGAAATCGAAGGCGTACCTTGATGTTCTGGGGTTCAGAAGTCATGATGACATCCTCCCAGACAAATCTCATATTAACGACTGGCCCATGAAGTTGCAGTTGCTCCAGTAATGCTGTGCCTGATATCCGTCCTTGGTCAGCGCCCATTTCGATGACAGTAGAATCATGGCTACATACCTATGTAGTCCGTTTCCATTCTTCCAATCATATCCAACAGTATATCCACATTTCCGGGCAAGCATCCTTGGATCCGAGGTATGAGCCGTGCTCCCAACGCTGCAGCCCTGCGACGTTGCGAAATTTCAAGGGATGTGATGTATACAGCCAAAACGGCTAAAAAAATGAGAAGCAAGAAGGCAATCAAGCCTCCCACGGACAGAGAAATCCCCGCAAAAGCGAGGAATCTCAGCAGAAGGAGAGATAGGCCGAGGAAGGGGAAGACAGTCGAGACCGCCCAACGTCCTAAGTAACGCATGCCCGGAGTGAGCTCCATGATTGCGATTGAGAAACAAAGTGCCTTTGGACTAAACTCGGACCGACTCGGAGTCGACACTAAGGCTGCGGCTGCGCTTTGTTCGGCGATTGAAGCTGTCGTCCGATGTCGTAATGCCTCCTTCCTAATCCGAGGTACTCCGCTTGAAATAATTGATCCTACTTAGGACAGGCATCGATTCAACCAAGATACAATCTTGAACTAGTGAACACCTATATTACGATAGATACAAAACGCGAAACAGTTCTCGGCACCCGTCCAAAGTACTGCCAACTCACGCCCAATTCGTGCCACATCGTCTACGTGATACTTCCTCTCGATCCTCCGATCCGTGGCGTCGAGTTCAGGGCAAATTACGCATCGACAGGTCGCCATACTGAGTCGCACGGCGGTCCCATCGCCCATGCATAGGTTCGCGGAGTGCCTTGTTTGCAAGCGCAAACAGCAGCGACGTGACAAACAATGCGAACACGACAATCCAACTCAGCCAAGCAAAGGCGAGCATGGCCGTGAGAGTTCGGCACTGCCAGTGGGACCAGCATGAGGAGAGGTTTCCCCAGTAAACATAGATTTCTGGAGGGTTGCTAGTCCTCTATAGACCAAACGAAGTTAACGAATATGGAAGCTGGGGTACGTGGCCCACTTACGGTGGCGATGGCGGCACCAGCTAGCCAGAGGAGGAAAAAGACAAAGAGACCAATTAGCTCCGCTGCGAAGGAGCTGAAGAAGCGGTGCTCAAGTCTGCTGTGGATCGTGCGGGCACTGTATGGAATGATCAGTTGATAGATAAGCCACCGTGCACTAGACTTGTCTTACACAAACGGCGCCCACAAGATTGTGAGAATACTTGTCACCAAGAGTTCAACGACTACTGGGTCTTATGCGGACAGCTTGAAGTCAGCCAGGTGACAGCTTGGCGGGACCGAAGTCGTACCATAGAACTGAACTCCATAATTGGTTGGATCGTACGGGGATAGGTGAGTGGTGTAATGTATCCTCACCGCAGACAACACCAATGTGACAGCTGCGAAGAGAAACTATGGTCCAAGTTGAGTGGAGGACATTGAGGAATGGAGAAAAAACCGACCAGGATGCAATACAACAAGAAACGGATGGTGTGAATCATGGTCGTTACTGGCTGAAGGTGGTGGGATGGGTTGTACAACGTCGCGAGATTAGGTAGGGTTATATGTGGTATGACGGTCCACAACACGAGGGAGTTGTGCGCTGCGAAATGAATGGAAGGAGCTCCGCTTCGTTACGGGACGGGCAATGGCAAAAGACATGCGGCCGCAAAGTGTTGCGTGCGTTTGTACATACTTGGTGACTCACGTTGTGCACCCACTCGTCAATTGCCAATCGTCGAGAATCTCCTTGCCGTATGAGCCTTGCCAAAGGGCACTGAATGCAGTGTTGCATCGCAGGCGAAGATGACGGAATGGAAAGGCATGGAATCCGTCAGATGCCTCGAGGCTAGCCTCGTTTGTGGCTGGACTCGGCGGTAATACATACATAATATGATCTCAAACATGAGGTCAGAGTCGCGTGTACGATGGAGAGTGTGGCATTCTTGTATCCACTCTGCCACGCGACTCAACGTCCGTATGCAGCGCCTCAGGTGGGGCCGATAGGATGGGGCAATCTGGACCTGAAGAGTCATTAGACTCCAACCACAAGGAATCCCTACAAGGGCGGTGCAAGAAACGAGAGATTAATTCCACTAAACTTCTGGCTAATCGATAATCGGATATCCACCTGGTGCCGGTCGAGTTCTTCTTGAACTTTGCCGGCTTGAAGCTCGAGCCTGACCTTCAGAAACCGACTTTCAGAGTGAATGCCAAAGGTCTGGTTTCAATAATGTTATTAGCAGTCTGTTTTATTTTTTATTTTATTTTATTTTTAATT
>JBBPJL010001072.1:0-11450 GCA_038088675.1 Xanthoconium separans
GAATCTAGCGTTGGAAGTCAACATGGTAAGTTGGTCCGCAACGGTTGTTTAGGATTTGGTCTGGTCGTGCATTGTTAACGTTGTTTCTCCGACCTAGTGATCCTATGATCTCTGAAGTCTGATGGTCAGATTGGACAGCACAGAGTGGTGCATTCAGCCAAGTGCCCACAATCGACATGCGGTCTCCTTCCCTTGATTGATTCATCGTGAGGGGGATGTGGATGTGGGTCGTGGTCAATTGGTGGATGCTGCGTCTGGCTATTTCATTTCCTTTGCTCCCTCGTCGCACGCTGGGTCTATGTTGGGTAAGCTACTAGGAATGACATGCAAAGAGCTACGAAGAATCGTCGAGGAATGGTTCAGCATACTTGTTGCCTCCGAAATGAGTGGATGTCGCTGTATTTTCAATCTTTGTGACCTAAACGTGACAGAGTGATGGTAGATACTGAGCGCGCGGCCACAGACCTGGAGCACAACCACGGACGCGAAGACGTACGAGAGACTGGTGTCGAGCGATATGTCAATGTTTGAGAGCGCGTGGTCTGTCGTAAAAAAACGTGTCGTGTATTATCAATGGGGAAAGGCATCGCACACGATCAGGATGGTTCGACGCACCAGAGAGCAAGGTGAGCAAGCTCGTTGGAGGGGGGCCAAGGTGGGAACCCCCTCGCTAGGCTTGGACCCGACAAGGTGGTGGATAGTGGATCTCTACGAACATGCGACTAACGCCACGGACGCCAGTCACTGCGCCAGGACCCCTGGCACCTCTCGGAGGGCTCGACCTCCCCGCCACATCGTCAAACAGTACCTGGTAATGATGAAATACAGGATCACATAGAGAGCGGAATGCGGAGGGTGTGCGAGGATCAAGACGGACAGAAATGGACAGCATAGCAACACAGAGACGAAGCGCGAGTCGCGGACGTCGAACATGGCGCGCAGTGTAAGTGTAGAGTAGTCAGAGACGGAGACATTGTAAAATTTACGTAAAGGAGCGACCAGACAGACGAGGTGCTCGATTGGTTAGAGGAGGTCGTGGACGAAAAGTAGGAGCTGTGTGTATTGATCGTTCTGAACGACCTTATTCTTGCATCTAATCATCATCCAGACCAAGTCAATAAATAGGTTGGTAACGGTCTAAACGATACGTACATGACTGTTTCGTTTGCTCGACACATTTGCATGCAAGTTCGTCAAGCAGTGTGATGCGAGGTGCTGTTCCAAGTCATGTGAGATGAAGACGACAAGGTGCATAAAACTTACCGAACAGAAATACGACCGAATACACCAGACCGCCAAGAAGCGTGGAGATGGACAACGCACCACTTCGTTCCCAACGATTCGCGATCGTGCACTCAGGGGGATCCAGTCTGGCATATAGCATATACTCCGTTGGTTCTCATCAACACTCAAAGTTACAATTTGTCATACTTTATGCGACCATCTTTTTGTGTTACCCAGTCTCATGTAGGCACTTCCGTCGGTGGTGCGGTGGGGTCGACGTCCGCCATGCTCATCGCAAGGTTGGGCGTCTGTTTATGAAGTAGAACCATTGAATTCCAATCAAGTAGCATGAGCGCATCAACGAATACCATTTGGAATACAAACCCTTTACCAAAGTTACGTGACCAATGGAATGGAGAAGAATGCCGTTCCGAACGTCGTTAATGTCGTGTACAATGTCTCTTCCATCAGGGTCTCCCTATCTTGCTCCCGAGTACTGTCTGTATTGCGCACAGTGCCACAGACACTACTAAAGTTACTGAGCAACCCTAAAGCAAGTAGTAAAATATATACACACAACAGCACGTTCAAGTTCATCCATCCACCAACTTGATCCTACGAGTATCGAGGAAGTACATCGTGCAAAAGCGCACGGTGAACGTGGTGCCGCAAACGAGCCACCTCATCTCTTAGCATGTCCACATCCTCTAAAAGCACATCGTTTGTGGACGACGACCGTCTGGTCGTCAAGGCACTGGCAGGCCGAATCGGTCGTTCCGGAGTCGCAGCATATATGCCCAGCTTGTCCTTCCACCTGGGCTACATCGTACACAAGGTTTAGAACTTGGGGGGGAAGCGAAACGAAACGGTAGGCTTACTTCTGTGGTAGTGTACTGCATTGAGCCGTCCGGGAACGTGGACGACAGTGACCTCGTCTGGGCCACTGGCACTTCACGGTCTAACACGAATGGTTCTACCACAGGATCTTCATCCCCCACAGGCGGAGCATCGTCTTCAGTAGCATCATTTTCCGACGTCTCCGATAATACAACAGGAAGCCAGCCACGAGAACCACAAAAACGATAGCACTAATTGTACCGCCCACGATGGCGCCAACACTCCGTCTTGAATGCGCAGACGTCGTCGTCGTCGTCCCAGATGGCAATGTCACAAAAGAGGTCAGCGTCGTCACGGACGGCGTGGCACTTGCAGCCGAGGTAGACGAGAAAGCGATCGATGGATCCGTACTGACAAAATACACGCGTATGAGAACGACCAGGTGTAGGACGAGTCGGCGGACGCACGTGTAGATCAAATAATCAAACAACATCAACATGTCGTAGTCATTCTGCGGGGCTGGTTCTATTCTCATACTGTGTTGGCCCATGGGGATCGACTCGTTAACGTAGACCGCTACGTTGTAATCGAAACTGGTGGACGACGTCTGGAAGTGCGTGTAGCTCGCCACGAAGTCCTGGTCCAGCACGAAATCTATATTTGTTGACGTAGTAGGATCGGTGACGACGCGGTTGGCCATGATAAAGAAAATGTACAAGGCGTTTCCTGCAACGCGTCACTACCGCAAATCAAGGTCGAAATCCATGTGGAACGCACCGATAAATGTGAACTCGAGCGCTGGCATATAATCAATACCTGGATAGTACGTGGCATCATGCCATGTACCGTAGTACGCCTGCGCAGATCTGGCTTCACGTGACATCCAGAACACTGATTGCCAATGTTCCAGCTTGAGTTGGAGGGTAGATACTGGGGCACCACCGCGCCCGTCACAACCGCGTCGTCGACGGTGACGTTTTGGAGCGCGGCAAGAGCAAAGCTGGCAAAAAATAATAATATACAGGCTGGACTTGCACCTGTCCAGACAACATCCTAAAAGGTATCATGCCAGGGGACGAGTCTGAGGCCTGAGGAACGGATTAAAACAGAGCTCTGCAGCACACGCACGAAATTTGAAGGGACGTTGGAAGCGAAAACTCATGCCTGTACGCAACTTTTGTTTGGGAACGGAAAGCCACCATGATCACGCCAGCATCCATCAGTGAATGACGGCAATATTGTAATCGTTTTTGCCAGCGGTGCTTGAATTTAGTTCCGCGATAAGCTCGTCAACATGCCTCATTCAAGAACATTGCACCACTCTCTCGACATAAATCAAGAAGTCAATTTTGTTTCCAAGTCAGTTGCACATTGGATACTGCTATCTGGTCGACAGCCGTTACCTTGTCGCAGATGAGGTGGGGTGACGCTGGGACTCCGCTTTCAACGCCGGGTAGCTCCGCGGAGATCACCGACGGGTAGGCTAACCGATTGTCACCCTTCCGAAGAGTGGCAAAGGCCACGAGCAGGCGTTGGACGAACTTAATTGCATTCTTTCAGCTTCGTTTCGCCGAGGCTTATTACGCCATGTCAAGTGGCGGTTAGGAGCAATTACGCGGCAGCTTGTATTTTACCCTCTCCAGTGGCAACTGGGTCAACTGGCATTAGAGTAAGTACTCACCACGTCCACATGAAGAGCAAGCGTTGTATCAAAGGAAAATTGAGATGCAACGAAAATCTCATGATCAATTGATCCCCCATATGCTTGGACCGGATTTGTCGAGGTAGATCTGTGCTACGTTATAAGAGGCAGGAAGACGTGGGTTCATGTGACAGTGGCACAACAAGGTTTGTAGACTTTAGAACGTGTAGGTGGGCGGCACGACTCGGCACAACGCGTTGCCCACGAATTGGGCGGTCGTGCAACGATGAGTCACGGCGTGCCCAACTACCGGAATGGTCCACTGAACGCCCCAAAGTCTTCTCAATGCGACAGGAAAATGAATGCGAGCGCAACGCACAATGCGATGTAGAGGTATGCCAGCCCAGCGTCGATCAGCGCACGTCAGGGCCGTCCTGCTTCGACTGCTGGCGTCCCCTCTTCCCCACCCCCATCCCACCCTCCTGTGGGTATCTTTTCCATTTTTGCACGCTTCAAGCGAAAGCCAGTTTCGGTTTGTCATGGGGCGTGGAATCAGGGCCGAGCTCGAGGCTGATAGCTCCGTCCCTGCTTCTCGTCATCCCTCCATCCCACCAGCCCACTTTGCCTCGGCTCGCCTTTACCCGCCACAGCACAGCACCCGGCAACGCGCACACGTCCCGCACCTACCAGCCGCTCGACCATGCACATTGCAGCAACAAATTAGTTTCAATACATCTCCATGATACTAACGTTACACATGTATTGGAGTTGATTCAGAGTTACGTCTGATTTTGTACATATTGGTTGACAAAGTAGTTCGAGGGACTTCCGCACGCATCCATGGCATTGATGCACGGTCGTGACCGGAAAAAAACAGTAGTAGGTATATACATGCGAGCGAACATCATGTCCAAGTCAGAATGATCCACCAGGGCGCGGACTCGGAGGTCAAGAGTATTCGGGGGGTGCCTCCGTTTGAAACACAACAGTGGTTCTGTCCGCGGTCTGCATATGGCGCAGATGAGCAACCTCGTCCCTCAGCTGTTCAACCTGCTCACGAAGAGCGGCGTCTCCACCATCTCCAGACGGTGAACCAACGACTGAGGACAATGGGACAGTAGTGGAAGTCGGAAGAACTGATGATAGTGGCATTGCAGCCGACGCCCCCGTCTTCCGCACGAGCTAAACATACAACGCTTGTGAAGGACTGGAGTGAACCCATGGGATTTGGCATGCTTACCTGGCTAACGAGAGGCCCGTTCGAGTTGGCAGATGACTCGGTGCTTGGGTGAGTCGTTGGAGCGACTTCACGAGATATGGGGAACGGATCTATCAGTGGCCGTTCGACAACTGGGGGTGGATCACCATCGCGTCTCTTGTATCTCCGATAACATAATAGGGAGACAGCAACGACTACGATCGCAGTAACGCCGCCCACTGCACCGCCAACAATAGCGCCAATATTTGGTCTTGGAGAGGATGACGTCGGCGACACGCTGGATCCTGTGACTATCACTGAAGTGACTGTGGATGGGATAGACGAAGTAGAACTCGGGGTGTCAACACTAACGGAAACACTCCTGAGTGCGTCCCAGTCGTAGAACTAGTCGGCAAAAGGACGTACGTGTAAATGAAATAGTCAAACAACATCAACACATTGTTTCCCGAGGTGACTGGCTGTACCACCATCTTGTGCTCGCCCTGAACGATCGATCCGTTGATGTAGACAGGGACGTTGTACTGATAATCGGAGGATGACGACGGGTCGTGCGTGTACCTCCCCACAGTAACACCATCCAACTTGAAGAATACGTCCGTGAATGTCGTGATGTTGGGAAGGTTGTTCGCAATGATGAAGAAGATATACAGTGCACTTCCTACAGCGACAGCGAATGCTCAGCATCGGGGGCAATTCAGAGTTCCAAGAGTGAGACTGGGGACCAAACCTGTAAACGTGAAATCGAATACTTGTGTGTAATTGTTGCTTCGACTGTATGTAGCGTCATGCCATGTGCCGTTGTACGCCTTTGCGGGATCCGGCTGTACAGAACATGTGGTACAAATATTGCCCACGTTCCAGTTTTCAGAGGGGAGGTACTCGGGCACCACCGTGCCAGTCAAAACTGCGTCGTCGACGGTCACATTTTGGAGGACAGCAAGAGCGAAGGTAGCAAAAAAAACGAAAAACACTTGGACCTGTTGGGAAAGCGGTCTTAAGGGTATCATGGACAAGCACAGAAGCGAACAAACGGCGTACGTTGTAGTAACTTCGGGCACGGCTCTGTCGTTACATAAATTTAGGGCTTGCTGACGGACAAGTGAGTCAGTGACATCGCTGTAATGATCGCATTCCAATACGTGTCGCTTGTAGCTTGTACTTGTTTGGCTGAATGGTTTGCGGCAACCCAATGGGAGACCCTCATAATGGGCGGCCGGTGCTCTCATTCATCGGGCTATTGAGCAACCCTAACAGTTTTTTTGATGACAACATACTACAGCACGTTTAAATAAGTTCATCCACCGGCCGACTTCACTCTACGTGTATCGAGGTACATCGCACGGAGCCGAACGGTGAAGACGCCGCAAACGAGCCACCTCATCCCTCAGCATGTCTACCTCCTCTAAAAGCGCGTTGTTTGTGGATGACGGCGGTCCGGTCGTCGAAGCATTTGGAAGCGGAAACGGTTGTTCCTGAGTCGTAGTATACACGCCTAGTTTTTCCCTCCACCTGGGCTACGTGGCACATACACAAGGTTTACGTCTTGGAGAGGAGAGGAAACGGAACGGTAGGCTTACCTCAGTAGTGGTGTACCTCATTGAGCCATCCAGGAACGTGCTCCACAGTGGTCCTGTCTGGGCCACCTCACTGGACAACACGAATGGTTCTACCACAGGGTCTTCTTCCCCCACAGGCGGCGCCTCATCTTCAGCAGCGTCATTTTTCCGACGACTCCGATAATACAACAGGAAGGCAGCCACGACACCCACGACAGCACCGATGGTACCGCCCACGATGGCGCCGATGTTCAGTTCAGAATGTCCAGTCGTCGTCGTCGTCCCAGACCAGCTTGTCGATGGAAATGCCGCAAAGGAGGTTACTGTCGTCACGGACGGCGAAGCACTTACAGCCGAGGTAGACGAGATATCGATCGACGGATCTGTACTGACAAAATACATACAAGCATGAGAACGACCAGATGTGGGACGAGTTGGCGGACGCACGTGTAAATCAAATAATCAAACAGCATCAACACTTCGGCGTCCAGCGCGGCCGGCTGTATCGTCATACTGTGCTGACCCATAGAGATTGACTCGTTGACATAGACTGCTACGTGGTAATCGAAATCGGTGGACGACGTTGGGATGTGCGTGTACCTCGCCACGTTGACCTGGTCCAGCACGAAATCTATATCCGTCAACGTAGTAGCATGGGTGACGTGGTTGGCCATGATGAAGAAGATGTACAAGGCATTTCCTGCGACGCGTCAACCACCGGAAATCAAGGTCGAGATCCATTGGCAGGAACGTACCTATAAACGTGAACTCGAACGTTTGTATGTGACCACTACCTGGATGGTAGGTAGTATCATGCCATGTACCGTGGTACGCCCGCCCAGGATCTGGCTTCGCCAGACATATAGAACAATTGTTGCCAACGTTCCAGTCTGAGTTTATGGGCAGGTACTGGGGTACCACTGCGCCAGTCACAACCGCATCATCGACGGTAACGTTTTGAAGCGTAGCAAGAGCGAAGCTGACAAAGAACAATGAACACACCTGGACCTGGACCTGTCCAAAGAACGTTCTAAAGGGTATCATGCCAGGGGACGAGCCTGAGGAATGGATTAACACAGAGCTCTGCAGCACATGCACGAATTTTCAGGGTACGTTGAAAGTGCCGCTCGTACCTGCACACAGCTATTGTTGGGAACAACAAGAAAAAAGTCACCTTGTCAACGTCTCATGCATCAGCGGATCAAGTCGCGTTACGGTAAATTTACAAATCACCGGCGGTGGGTTAACTGATGCCTCCGAAGAGTGGCGCCACATGGTCGATTTGGAGATGAGCGTAGTTATCGGCGGTGGTCGTGATCATCGTGCTTGATGCCAGTGATTTCCACAGACAATCTCAAGTGAATACCAATCAGTCATAAAGCGGCCCGGACTCGGAATCACGACCCGATTCCAATAATGTGCAATAAATACCAAGCAATTCACTCACAGTCGAGGATGTCGATGAAGTTGCGTTACGGTAACCTTGCTTAATATCATGAACCCACAACGCTTCTACATACAATAAATAAATAAGTTAACAATCCAGACCACAGTCATTCCATAGCATGCATGACGCGTGATTTTAAAATAATTGGCAGATATCTAGGAATGCATCATGGGTCAAGTTGACCCTGCGAGTAGTAGTTAGGAGGTCCCTCCAATCCAACATCCTCCCAGCCAGAATCATGCAGACTGCGAAGACGAGCTAATTCATCCCTCAGCTGTTTGACCTGCTCAAGAAGCGGGGCCTGGTCGCTCGAAGACGGAGCGCCAGGAGAGGTAGTGGATTGAAAAGGCGGCATCAAGGATCGCGCATTCGCATTGGATATACTATCTAGTTTCTTCCTTGACGAGGGCTAGCACGTGAGGGTTAAATGACCGAGCAAGGACAGCAAGGTAGGCTCACCACTTCACGAGATAGAATAAATGGTGCTAGTACAACCGGTTGGACATCGGGACTCTTCTTGCTTCTCCGACGACACAATATGGTGGTAACAGCGAAGGCAATCGCCAGGACTCCCCCAACTGTACCCCCAGCGATCGCACCAATATTTGGTTTCAAAGATGTCGCTGTCCCCGACGTCGACGGAAATACAGAACTCGTTGATAGGGCTAAGGGGGCGGTAGACGAGACAGAAGCTGACGTATCCGTACTAGCAGAACCGTTGGCATGAGAACGTTTAGGGTATAGAACACAAGTGAGAACATACGTGTAAATCAAATAGTCAAACAACATCAACACTTGGAATTGTTCTGACTCGACTGGCTGTACCAGAATGTTGTGTTCACCAAGAACCAGAGACTCATTGACATAGACTGGTACGTTGTACTGATAGTCTTCGCCGGCTGCTGATGAATCGTGCGTATAACTGCTTACGGTGACTCCGTCAAGCACAAACTCTACGTCTGTATGAATTACAGCGGAGTCGTTGCCAAGAGCATTGTTTGTTGTGATGAAGAAGATGTACAAGGCAGATCCTGAAAATGTCTGGTATCACCGATGACAAATCAAGGTAGAGAGTGGTGACCACACCTGTGAATATGAATTCAAACTCTTTTGGACTATCCGGACTAGAAAGGGTGGCATGCCACGTGCCGTTATGCACCAGCGAGGGATCTGGGCATCTAGTACAGTTATTGCCCTGATACCAATATGGTTCCGTGTCGCTGGGCAAGTACTGCAAGGCACCAGTTACAACCGCATCGTCGACGGTCACATTTTGGAGCGCAGCAAGAGTGAAACTGGCAAGCAAAATGGAATATGCTTGGATTTTTCCAGAAAGGAGTCTAGAGAGTGATAGTAACATGGGTGAGCCCAAAGTGAAACGAAGAAAGGAGGAATTCATAGTAGGACCCTCGGTGAGGCCCGGCATGCATGAACATACATCCACATGGCAGTTTCGTTTGATCACTCTGGTGCGTTGTTTCAGCTGCTTTTCGGGCATACTACTCACCGTGGCAAAGGTTAGTTTGAAGCAATTACTTGGCAGCTTGTGTTTTGTTATACTGAATACTTGACCTCTCTATAGTTGCACCTGGATCAGCTGGCGTTAGAGTACCACATGAAGGGAAAGCCTCCTCAGGTTCACATCGGAGCTCAGGAAAATAGAGATGAACGAAAAGGTTACGACTTCGAGGACCCCCTGTATACTCGAACTGGATTTTTGTCGAGCGTGGATCTGTGCCATATCATAGAAAGGCAGGAAATGTCATGCTGGGTTCACAGTGTCACGGTGACAATAAGAAAAGATTTGCAAGGCCACTTCCCTGAGATCGCATGCGCTGAAAACAGTAGGTCACCGGGGCGGCGCGCGCCATGCGCGCTCAACGTATTTGACAACATTGCAACGCACCACACTGAACCCTTCCAGCCTCTCGATGCGACACGAAAAATGAATGCACGACACCACGTGGAGATATATTTGCCCTGCAACAACATCCAAGGTTCGCTCACCCACGTCCGATCAGTGTCACGTCGTCACACGTCAAGTCCCGGTCTGACTGCCATCGGCTCCCCCACTCTTCAAGCGAAAGCCTCCGAGTCCGTGCCGGAACTCGGGCCCTGACCGATTATAGCTCCATCCTCTCGTCATCCCTCCATCCCGCCATTGGCCCCAACTCGCCTTTACCCCCCGCATCACAGTCCCTCTCCTCACCATCCTGTCGAGGGGTTGCAGTGGTTCCGTGTGCGTCATGCCCCCGCCGGCCGCTCGACCATATTGATACCCTCATTCTGTGGTAAGGCAGATAGCACATACGAATGTTCATTGGTCTGGGCCTGAGACTGACTGGCATCATAAACGCCATAAATTTCCAGCTGTCCCCACGCACGACGAAGCACTTTGTGATGGTGTTCCATCTCCATGACACCAAAGTCATACAAGCATACCAAAACTGCGGTCGATTCAGAGCCACTGAGTTCGAAGAATGGCAAAGTTTCAATGCTGCCGACAGCGCAACTACTTGACAGTTTCATGAGCCCGGTACCACATGGTCAATTTGGAGATGAGCGTTCGACGGTGGTCGTCATCATCACCCTCAATGATTTCCACAAAAAATAAGTGAATGCCACTCATCAGTCATGAAGAGGCTCGGAATGACGGCCCGATTCCAATAATGTGCAAAAGTACCAAGCAATTCGGAAACTCAGACAGTCGAGGATGAAATTGCGTTACGGTAACTTTGCTTATATCACAACACTCCCACATACAATAAATAAGTTTACTAATAATCCATTCACCAACCAGACCACCATCATTGATTTGAGCGGTGGCCTTGAATAATCGGCAGATGTCCACAGGGATGCATCATGGGTCAACTCCACCTTGTGAGTAGCCAGGAGGCCCCTCCGATGCAACCACCTCGCGGTCCGAATCCTGCAGATTGCGAAGACGAGCTACTTCGTTCCTCAGCTGTTCGACTTGCTCAAGAAGCACAACCTGGTCGCCGGAAGATGGAGCTCCCGGAGAGGGCGAAGTGGTAGTGGATTCAACAGGTGGACTCGAGGATTGCGCAATTTGCGCATTCGCATTGGATGTACCAACCGGTTTATTCCTCGACGGGGGCTAGCATGTGAGGGTTAGACGTTCGAGTAACGACAGCAAGGCAGGCTCACCACTTCACGAGATAGAACAAATGGTGCCAGTACAGCCGGTTGGACATCACCTGGGCCACTCTTCTTGCTTCTCCGACGACACAATATGGTGGTAACAGCGAGGATCATTACGAAGACTCCCCCAACTGTACCACCAGCGACCACACTAATATGTCGTTTCGAAGATGTCCCTGTCCCCGACGCTGAGGCAGATAGGGTGGCGGCTGTCGAGGAAGACGAGACAGAAACTGACGTATCCGTACTAACGGAACGCTTGGCATGAGAACGTCCGGAGTATAGAACGAGGCCGAGAACATACGTGTAAATAAAATAGTCAAACAATATCAACACTTGGAAGTGATCTGACTCGACTGGTTG
>JBBPJL010001073.1:0-11447 GCA_038088675.1 Xanthoconium separans
TGATTGGCTCTGGAGAACTCTGCCTCGACACCGTCAAGAAACCAGCACCAGGCGCACCGCCGGGCGACGGGTTGCTTATAGGGGATGACACAATAATCGTGGTGAAAGGAGCTGAAAAGGATGTCAATGCCATCACCAAAGGGAAATTCGTGTTGAAATTAGATGGAGAGCCCTCATACGATCGCATCGGCCTATGTTCTCTACTTCTCCTCATCCAATTCCTGCTCCAGCTTCTCCTCATCCCCCAAGGATCGCTTTTCGGCCAAGTCATGTTTCTCGGAACGCTGGGAGTTTCCTGGGCCTACAATTCGTATCTCTCTTCGTTGGAGAAGGAGAGAATACAGGCAAAAGTCCTCTTCAAAAAGCTCGGCAAACCGAAGATGCGTAAATTCCGTCTTGGGACGAGGACGACGATGACGGTCTTCTCCTGTCTCCTCATTTGCGATGGGATGGAGAGTCCGTACGGCGGCATAGATCCTAAAAAGATTCTCCGAGATTTCATCCCGAATGACACGCCAGTATGGCAACGGTGGAGGAACAAGGTGACTCTACAGATGAAGGGGGGAAAGACGGCCTCCAAATCGTCGAGTTACCTAGAGATTGACGAGGACGACCGCTCACACCTCGAGGAGAGCGATATCAAGCTTCTCGCTACTCTACTGAATGATGCAAATTCTGCTTTCGAGGGTTATTATAAGCACTTTTTGCCATCACCCCCTGACCAAAAGGATATCAGATAACCACAGACCTTATCTCCGATATTGATACCATAACCTCACGATCTGCATCTTCGCTGACTTTTGTGTCATTCGTGTTCTACTCACCATAGTTCTTGGTTTCTATGTTGGGAATGAGGATCGCGGCCCTGTATCAACCAATTTTGTGTCGTTGTCCTCATCCCGGGTCCAAATAGCCGCTGACAAAATTAACTACATGAGCACATCCAACAGTATATGTCAGCCGCTACTGACTGTATAGGACCACCCTTTCTTTCGCTATTGGAAAGTAGTGGTTCGTCATGGATCATGGTTTTCGTTTCCGTGCGATCTGTGTCTACTAATAGTTGCAAACGAACAATTTCAAAACTAGTGATGTGACAGTAACCAACTACCCCCTGCGACGGCCAACCTTCCTGAGGTGAAGATGACCTCCCTTCCATTCTCCAGCCCTTTCAGCAATGAGTTGCAGAATGCCAGGTCTCACCGGCTTGACACAACCAGACACAATGAGTCGACCCGGAGCCTCTGTGCGGGTGGCAAGTGCATTACATAGAGATTGTAGGTCGGCCATCTCTCCATCTATACGCTTGCCTGGCCTGGGCAGCATCACACCATAAAGTTCTAGTTCTTCCAAGGCCGGGGCAAAGATCCGCTTAGCATATGCGCCTTCATCGTCATTGAGAGAGAGGACAGGTGCGAGATCGGGCAAACCTCCGTGGCATAGCAACATGCATCGTAGACCTTGTAGATGTCCCAACAACATCCTCCAGAACTCGGACGGGAATGGGGGAGAGAGGACGTGAACACCTTGTACATCCGCCAAGGGTACGAACGAAGAAATTTCGGTTAGGATGCGACCTAAGTCGCTGCTCGTGACTGATGAACCCACTCCAATTCTAATTCTGAGAGGATTGTTCCATTTCATATACCGGTGAGAGAAAGAGTCGAAATCGAGTTCTAGTGGACTGAACGTAAGAGTAGTCAAGGGCTCAGAGAAGTCGATGACCAATGAACGAAGTATGGGATTGGACGGTGCCTGATCTGAGGTGTCGTATCGTTCCCAAAGAACTAAAAAGGGCGATACATGATCACGAACGGAGATACCATCTTCATATTCGCAGTCCAACCTGAGTTGGGTCTCCAACGGGATGTTTACAAAAGTTAGGAATGCGACAACTGTTGAAAGCGGAGCAACGATTAAAAGTCGAGAAAGATGGGGTAGGTAGACTTTCTGGAAGGCACGGGATTCCGCGCTAGAAACGAAGCCAGCGGTCCTGAGGAGGGTATCATGGAGATATAGATTTTCCAAGTCTTGCATGGAGCGTAGTATAACCAAGAACTCCGCCAAATTTTTCCGATATGGAGCAGGAACATCGTACAGACCGAGAGTCGTCAAGCCGCTCAACTTGAATGAACACCACGGCACTGAACACCGTGAAAGCTTGAGCGTACGAAGGGCTGGGGTTTCCCCTTCAAAGAGTATTGGGAACCGTTTAGTACGTGGACCAGAGTCGATCACAATTGTCAGGTTCTGCAAGCGAGGAGCGCGGGAGGACAGCTCAGAATAAAACATTTTTTCCATATCTTTGTTATCAAGTTGGAGGTAGAGGTTTTGGAATCGCTCTGCATGCCTCCCTACTTGCCCTACGCGAAATACCTTGAACTCTTCGGCCGAGAATCGTGAATGCACTTGTACTGTTAACAGTGCCTGCTTCGATCTGGCCAGTAGCTCTTTTGTCCACTGCGGGGATACGAGAAAAATATAGGACCAAAGAGCTGGACACGCAAGAGCCACGTTACGCCAGTGATGACAAACGTAAGACACGTTGACCCAACTAGGTATAGTCACGGCGGGATAGTGGTTGGTACGACAGTGATCCCGGGCACAGTAGATGAATATGATTTGCAGGATGTCAGGGTGGAGGCGAAAAATGAGGGGAGGGGGATCGGTTTGAATGGGCAGGTCGGACAACGAACATCTCTGAGCGAGATATTTTTCGTCGCTATACGATTGGGCTGTGGTTGCCATGCCTGGAATTGGCACAACTGAAACCAACTGTATGCTGCAGAAACCTATCGGTGAGATACTAAATAGCGAATGTAATACCAACCAACTGACGAGTGCAACTTGAAGTGTTGTGTGTGCCAGCGACGGATGGGGCACGTCTGAATGAAATAGTTCCAAGCGGATACGCAGGGACTTGTGTCGGGACGTTTGTAAGGGAAGCGAGAAACCAGCACGAGCGGTGTCTGAGACCGTATTGACTCAAGATACTCGGGATGGACAAAGGCGCGGGATTGCATGAACCGCGAAGCAACGACACACACTTTCTCATGATCACTTCTGTACCGCACCCAAGCGCGCCGGCCATCGCATCAACCGCCAGCCTATACGTACTCACCTACCTCCAAGCACAAGACGCTACCTTCCAAATTGCCGGCGAAACGAATTCGGAGCTGCCACCAAGACCTTCATCAGGTTCTTAGAACGGTATATGGAAAGTTTCTCGGGACATCGGATGGGCGGGCGTAGTTGAACCCTGTGCGTCCATACAGTCCTTCTTCACGTTGTAGACTTGTGACATGATGAGATTGCTAGGGATGTTCATGGGACGAACAAGGTTCTCAACACCATCCCACTTTCAAGCTGTAACTCGAAAAGGCGAATTGTGGATATCTTTCTACGTTCAGTTGCATGGAGGCACTCTATCTCGATGGTTGTGAGAGGCGAGTACTGTCGAGTTTGTTAATGCTCTCAACTTACTGAACCTCACCAAGTAGGGAATGCGATGATTCTCGAATCTGACAAGGCGTTGGACTTTCTCAGTGAAATACTCAACCTTCAGGGAACAAACGGAAGCGTTGCTGGAGAACCTGGACAATACGAAGAAAGGTGACGACCTGATGGCAATTGAACAAGTTGCTCTTGACCTTCTTTCTAATGGCACAAAGAGAAGCCACGAAACGGCCAATTCGATAACATATATACAAGAAGATCCTCGCTGGCATGTTGAAGACGCACGACAGAATCCCTTCACGGACGACCCTGAGTTGGTGGAGTGCCTAGACAACATAGGATACAGAGTGGATATGGTGCTATTTGGGGTACGCGGCTCTCTTGTCGATGTGGCTCTCACTCACGTTGGTTACCGTAGTTAGAACATGTACCCAGCGACGGTGGGAGGTGGAAATTTGCAGTATATGCTGCTGACAACCTTACCATTACCGGCGTGCGGGTCTGGACTCGCAGCTCTGGAGGGTCCGTTACCACATGTCATCAGGCGGAAGTCACCTCACCGCTTTTTGGCACCATGGCAAACGTACATGATTTGCTGCCAGATACAGCTCGTTGAAGGGATGGCATTCATGCACAGACGTGGCGGTGCACATCGAGATATCAAACCTGCAAACGTGCTCACTCCCTCCGGTGGTGGCCGTCTTTCGATCAGCATCGCGAGATTCATTGATGGCTCTGGGAGCAAAATTCGCGACGTAGTTGATCCATATCCCACACCAGGGCACACCACACGCCGCGTTTCTGGGACCAAAAGGAGCGCACGCGCTCGAATATGTCGCAGCGTCCATTGAGTGGTAACCTTTGTCGCCATGTTCTGAGCCTCGGCCGTACGTGAGGTGATGGTATTTTGTTTCCTGTCAGTAAATACGGTCTAATATTATTGTCCAGGTTGAGTGCACCCTCGTCAGTAGAGAAGTGCGATCGTCATTGTCCATGTGGACATCCACCAAAATCTCGACGTTGTTGTTCATGTATACCTTGATGATTATCCCTGGAAATAGCATCTCTAATGCTCATGAATGCAGTTAATAACGAATGTCGGTATGCGCTTGAGCTGCGAGGTGCCTTGCTGCACTGTAGTCCATCACCATGTGACATTGAATTGATCTGCGATCGAGAGAAGTTCCTACGACATAACATCAAACGAAATCGAGGCATATATAAACCAACACTGTACAATAGATAAGGAGTTTCCTCATTTCATTGTTAGGGAATATGGTAAACGCATCACTGACCCACAATCATTGTTGCCCCGCACGAATGCTCGGACGTGTCAATGACCCATTGTCGTCATCCGTGTTGCAGTTCTCATCTGAGGGCAATGCAGCATCCTGTGATGTCTGCCCATCGGAGACAGCAGGGCTGCGATCCGACGCGTCCAACGATGCTCCTTGAAAGTCCTTCTTTGTTAGCAACTGTCCTTGAAGAATCTTGCCCATGTGTGTATGCGCAAACGGTCGTCCTCTGCTCCGAATGCCAAGAAGCGCCATCACTGAAGGCAGTGGCGACCCAGAGAACCCAATCGCCATTTCTTCGAAACTCCCAGGGATGTTGAACAAATTCCTCCGTACCGTTGTATCATTGACGTCGAGGAAACGGCATAACTGGGTGTATGACTCATAGTCTCGGAGATAGAGTTGACCAGCAAACACGTTCAACTGGCCAATCAAATCCCAGGGTGGTGTCCAATTAGAGGGCAGAGGAGGGATGGAATAGAGGCGGAGATCGTCGGAGGGTTTCATGCGCTGAGCAGTGCGGGGTGCATAAATATGGAGGTGGACCGCTTCGCTCTCCCTGATGTCCGGCAACAAGCAACAGACTTCAAATGGGCTCAACAAAACGAGCACTGGTTCGCGTTCTATTTTGCTCGTGAGGATCCACTGAACGGGTCGGAGATATTGATCCATGGTCCCTTGGGTGGACTCGGGTTTGATCGTCCTGCAAAAGTCCGTCGTTGCCAAGATACGTGGGCTCCATACGTCTGCGTCGCGAGTAGCCGCGGAACTCTTGCCTAGCATTGCAAAAACTGGCTGAAAGACCTTTGGAGATTGCAGCGGAATGACACCTGTCCTGACGAAGGATCTGACATCCGGGTGAAGGAAATGCTCTGCGGGCTCTGCCTTTGGAGGGAGTTCCAGCTCTCGTTCCCGCTCCTTCTCGCGACAGACCTCTCGCTCTTGTTCTTCATCCATCTCCGCCTTGGGAAGTGATAGGACACCTAATGCTTTGCAACGTTGAAGGATGTCATGGTCCAGCGCCAACAAAGAACCCGACTGGTCCTTGGTCTCGCGAGGCTCGTAGAGATCAGCCAGCGATTTGAGCTCTGGCTGGAGCCATGCATCAGTGAGTTTCTCTTGGGTAAGCTTCCCATCAGCGAATTGCGACCAAGTAGCATGTCTCGATCTGTGGCTCATGCCTTGTTGGGCCCAGTAAGGAGCTCGCTGCTCAATATCTGTCCAAGTCTCGTGTATTGCCCAGGATAATATGTCAACGGTAGTGACCTGGGTATCTGGGTCTGTCTTGCCTGCTACCGCACGAATGATTCGGTCGACCTCGGGAGGTGCAAAAAACATGACCGAGTGACCACGACCCAGCTTCCGCATCCGCATACAACCTTGAAACCGCAACTAGTGAGATCCCGTGATTGACCAGCGATCGAAAGCGAACCTTGTACCAATGCATCTTTTGTTACTTTGGGACCCAACATAACAGCTGCTCTTGACCCGATTGGGAGGCGAATGTCAGTTCCCCTTGTGTGCGCATGATCAAGATAGACGACACAACGCTCTAACTGTTGAGAAAGTGATGATGATAGCATTGGTATACGTTTTCCATTTCGTGTAAACACCATCAATTCGTCTTTATCGTTGAAATAGATGGCGCCAGCTGAATGAGGGGAGACCTCGAGCCATGCTAAAGCCACTTTGTCGTTGGGGAGATCAAGTATCTGTGAACCAACATCCAACAAAACACGAATTTCGGGTTGTTGTTCGGCAATCTTTCGGAGGAGTGTATGTGTCATGGCGGATCGTTGTTTCTCATCAACGTTGTGGATAACCGTATAGGACCCATTTTCGGGTCGTAAAAGGTGTGCGAGCACTCTGGCATTGGTTCCCTTCTGATGATCGAGCTCCTGTTGAACAATAGACATGGGTAGCAACCATTGCCCATCGTTCGTTCCTGAAAATCCTATTGGCTTCATTCAGCGATCAAACTGAGTGGCTTGAGATAATCTGCTGCTCACCCGTTACGAGCTTTCCCCGTTTCTCCGCTATATCCCAACTCGACCCGGAGAGTTTCCAAGGAAATTCTGTAGCCTCCTTCGGAAACACCACTCGCGAAAGGTAGAAATTTATGGCCGCCTGATTGGTAGAGAAAAGAGGGAATATGACCTTGTCCCACTGCTCCGATGACCTGAGATTGATGTTGTTAAGACTCCGAAGGGAGTCCGGCAACGATGCGCAGTCTTCCATCCAAAATGCATATTCTTCACCGGGATTATCCTGGTCTAGTAGAGTTTCAAAAGAAGATCTTACTGTGTTTTTCACGTGACTTGTCGCCGTGAGAAAAAACGTAAAAAAAACACCTCCTCCCTTCCATCGATCCCGCCACCTCAACCGTGTACCAAAACTCGCCGGAAACGGTGCCATTCGACCCGGAATACCACAGGGAACGCATCCCGTGGTGACCGATTGGAGAAACCGACGTTTTGAAAATATTGGATTTTGGTGCTCCGGCCAAGAGAACCTGAGTACATTTTCTCGCTCCCATTGATGATCTAGCGCTCAGAAACACTCCGCAGACATGCCGCAAGGTCACCAGACAAGTCCGGAGCTTCAATGGGCTATTGTTCGGCTTGTACATTTCCTGGACTACAAACAGATTGCGATGTGCCTCAATCTCTCTGTTCGGACCATCGAACGTGTCCATACATACTTTCGTACGTATGGAACCATCCCCAACCCGAGCAAGAGGTGCGGCCAGCAACATGGTGCAGGTGGTAGGCACCTTCGGGACGTTGATGTTGAGGTATGTAAATGCAATCATATCGCACAATTTGCACCGTTGTTTCTTCAATGATTCTATTTAGTTCATCCTGGGGACGATCAAGCAAACTCCCGATATATATCTCGACGAACTCCAAGAAATGCTTTCCATGTCGTGCAATGTCAATATCTCACGTTCTACCATTTGGAGGACGCTTCGTAGATCAGGCTTCACAATGAAGAAGGTAAAGCTTTCCTAGCATCTCAAATCATAGCTACAGACTTCTACAGATGACACGTGTTGCTGTGGAGCGATCCGCAGAAAAGCGGCGAGAGTATGTGGCACGAATTGGCATGTATCAAGCAAGTCAGCTTGTCTTCGTTGACGAAAGCTCTGTGGATCACCGAACAACGTACCGTGGCCGTGCTTGGTCAGTTCGAGGAACCAAGGCACAGCGCAAGGCATTTTTTGTCCGCGGTTGACGGTGCGTATGCATTTCATTCTGGGTTCATCACCGTGATTGATTGCCAACCACTTTGCAGGTTTTCAGTTCTTCCCGCACTATCACTCAACGGTGGCATTCTCCATTGTGATATAGTTGAAGGATCATTCTGTACGGACACGTTCACTCAGTTTATTGAGCGATTACTCGACTCCATGCAACCATATCCTGCTGAAAATTCAGTCATTGTCATGGACAACTGTAGGATCCACAAGCACCCTGACATCCAGGAAATGATTGAGTCCAGGTAAGTTACTTGTTGACTTTGTGAACACGAACTAACAATTATGTAGAGGAATGCGATGTGAGTTTCTTCCACCTTACTCCCCTGACTTCAACCCAATCGAACTCGCCTTCTCTGCGATGAAATACCATTTACGTAGGAATGGGGACTACGTTCGTATGGCAATGAAAGAGTTGTCAGATGAGGAGATTTATGTTACATTGCTCAAGGCACTTTATGTTATCACTCCGCAGGATTCGTTTGGCTGGTTCGCGCACTGTGGGCTCATATGACATGTATCTACCCATGTAACTCTACGTTTGTCTCGCTAGTCTGAAAAATCAGTCTGAGTCCATGAGATTCCAGCGCTGATTTGTATGTGTAACCTCGTTCGACACGAGGCGTCTTGGCTAAAAACTCATTGCACTGCCCTCTCTTGCTCCTTGAGCCTGATCACCCACCAGTTCAAGGTCTCCATGTCCCCACGAAAGCGCAAAAGGATGAACTCCAAGTCGACACCTGCAGGAGACTCCCGCCCTTTGGGTACGTTTGCGGCCAAATCCTGACCTCCTTCATTGGCTTTTGCACATCACTCACTGTCAAATAACCATTTAGACACGAAGAAGAAAGGTTCAAGTGCATGTTCTCAATGCCGCTCGCTCAAAGTCAAGTGTGAGACGCTTCCTGGCAGCACTGCCTGTTCCAAATGCCAGGCGAGTGGATTCAGCAAGTGTCCACTCCAGGAGCTACTTAAGGACACTGGAGGCCGACCTGGTTGTGGTTCCAGTGCTCCACCAGATAGTTTGGGATCAGTTGTCCCCCAAGATCGTCGGTCTACCAATCCACATGCACCAATGGTTACCGTACACCAACCTCAGCACGTTCAAAGTCAGAATCGACCCTCTCCATCCACAAATGTTGTGGATCCACCAGCAACCAAACGACAGCGCACACGAAGTGGTAGCAGTAGTCTGCAATCTTTGCGCGAGGCTATGGTCGCCACAGATCCCCCATCTTCAACCCCTGATTATTTGGCCACCATTTCTGAGTCTGATGAGCTGTACAACTCTCCTGTCCATACCCAAGACTACGCTGTTGACTATGACTTTACTGGAGCTGATCTCTACGAACCTGATGCTCCCAGGCCCAATCACTTCAATCACACGGACACCTTCTTCACGGAAATGGGAGCTGCTGATCATGATGGAAATTTCACTGAGGACACTGAGAACTTCGACATGAGTGTCTCAGGTTCTGATGATGATGAGGACAGATTCAAGGGTAGTGCTGGGGGCGAGGATGAGGGTGAGGACGAGATCGTCTCAATTCCGTCACTTCATGCACAGCGGGCTCCTGTTGACAAGCGTACAAAGCGCAAAGCAGTCAAGCCAGCAAAGAGTGCTAATCAACCAAGCAGCGATGTGGCCCTTGCAAATTATGATCCTGATACCTGCCGTAAGTATTTTCTCTACTTTGAACTTGTGCAAAGCTAATGTCTATGCAAAGTATTCAAGATCCAGTGCATCGCTCGTCAGCCAGATGGTTCAAATGGGCCATTTGAGATTGAGTCCAGCATCTCCCTCACTGCGCTTTGTGAAGCCATCGCTGGAAAAATGGAACAGTTTTTAGCTCTTGTTTGACTTCAATACTGCTTGCCTGAGATAGACAAGGCAAAAGGAGTGTTCACCTCAATTCAAACTGAAACAGAGCTGGCCTTATTCAAAGCGAAGATGCGTCCGCTGATTGTTCATGGCAAGCTTGCAAACGGGCGTATGTCAAACTGTATCCCAAAGAATCCTTCAGTATTCTTTGCAGATGCTTCACTCAAGATGGACAATAATTCAGCTGGTTCGAAGACAGTAGTTCCTCTTTTTTTCTCACTCGTCAGGTCATTGTGTCTAACATAATTATTGCAGGGAAGCAAGACTCAAGCTTCTGGGTCGAAGCAACGGCCAACGTCACCGTCAAGCAGTCAGATGACTGGGACAGTTCGCCGTGAGGAGCTGATCAAACAACTCCAAGAAAAATGGAAATGTGAACTACACACAAAAGGGCCTGAAAGTCCCGTCTACTGTTGGGTGCTGAAGGATAGTGATTACTGCTATCCCTTGTCTGCCTCCAATCTGACATTTTGGGCACTCCAAATTGTAAGTTGTATGTTCTTTGTTTTGGTGTTTACTAATACGTCACATACGATCAGATGGATGACCATGCAACCATCAATGAGCAGTCAATTTACCTACTCAAACTGCAAGAGAACGTACCTGTGGGTCTAGCATCCAGCTGAATCCACAGGTGCCTCGGCCTGCAAATCCTATGCGCTCAGAGCCCGGCATGCCTGGTTTGCAAGGATTCTCTGGTGGATATGGATACCCTGCACCTTCCGTCGATATCGTTCTTCCACCGTGGGGGGAAATGGCTGCACAAGCTAATTGGCCTCAGGTTGCGCCATCCGACACTGTTTCGCCTGCATACCCTCTCGTGGGAGCACAATCCTGCTCCAGTACCGAGTCACGTTCAACATCGCCTGTTTCTACAGTGCCAATCCCCCTCATTTCCAACTGGCTCGTACATCTCAATCAGCACCCTGAAAGAAATCAAGATGGTGTTGTTTTCACACCATTTGGACTTATTTTCAAGGAGAAAGGGTTTGTTCGTTTGTCTCAGCTGGCCTCTAAGCACGTTGGTATATCCGAGCTTCAATCATGGCTTGGAGTCACAATAGATGCTGCTGTCTCTATCAAAGACTATGCGGACGAGGACCTCGCAGCGGTGAAGGCAGGGAAGTTGACTGTTGCATAGCTATCTGCATTCTGTCGCTCATTACAATGTTGTCAATCGAGCTCAATTTGTGTGTCATTTATTGTGAGGTAGGGCCATAGTAAAAGTCATCAACAATAGTGGAAACAAATATCTAGCTCCTCAGCTTTTCGCCTCGCTTTTTCTACCTGTCGGCGTACGGGGTCAGAAAGATGGAGATTGTACTGTCATATGATGTCAGGATCGGTCCATACAACGTTCCGAGGTGGTGGGTCTCGGGCACGTAACAAGTTGAATGGATCATGGACATGGAGTGTTTGAGATAACAGATGCAGTGGTATGCGCTCTTGGAGGCGAATTCTCGTGTAGGTGTCTGAAAGGCGATATGAGGCGGGAGGACGGAGGGAGGGGGAATGGAACGAGGTATTCTGTCGTCAATCTCGCTCTCATCCGAGTCCT
>JBBPJL010001074.1:0-11446 GCA_038088675.1 Xanthoconium separans
GGACTTTGCGTCGTCACAAGAGGACCCTTCTATCAGGGTTGAGTGCGACATCGTCGACTTCGCTCCGCTTAAGTCGACGACTATCAAACAGAACATTGCTTTCTTCTTGTTTCACCCTCCACAACTGCATTGACTCCAGTTGTCACAGTAAGTGTAACAGCTACCAACATGGATTTGAGGTCATCTTTCTTCCAAAATTCCATTGTGAATTAAACTTTATTGAGATGTGGTGGGGATATGGAAAGTGGATATATGTCATATCCATGCCCCACCAGGTCACTCCCAATGATCTCTAGTCAAACTCCAGTCTGATCCCCTCAACTCCAGACCTCCAATGGTTACTCCTATAGCTCCAATGCAGAACTCCAATGCAGAACTCCAGTGCATAACTCCTCAACTCCGATGTACCACTCCTTAACTCCGATGCTAACTCTGATGCACCTCCCTCGGACATCCCCTTACTCCATTACTTACACTACATTACCAATCAGTACTCTACTCTCATTACCATACTTGTGCCTTGCTGCTCCAGCTATGTGCAACTCCGAGCACAGCTCCGGCTTTGCTACTCCCAACTCCTGAGATACTTACAAAGACTTGTTAGTGTAGCAATTCAGTCCTCAGAGTATTTAGTCTCTGTACTCCTGTACTCCAAACCCTTAGTTCTAATATCAACTAAAATGATCCCCTAACTCCTTCTCGAAGTCCCCTGAGTCTTCCCCTATACTCCCTACCTCTGAAATATGAAGTCCATGGCTTGACAAGAGCACGACACATACATAAGTCCTGCACCGATGACTTCCCCCCTCCACTCCACTTCACCCTTAGACTCACTCACTGTACCCTGAACTCCAGAACTCCAGAATGTCAGAGTTCAAACTCTGATCTTTGGACCTTTGGACCCATGCAACTCTGAGCCTCTTCCCTTCAGACTTTGATCAGACTTGAGTCAGAGGTAAAGGTATCGACCAGTTTTGACAATATACCAATAAAGTCCTCCATCAATGAAGGAAGCTGATCTTGAATGGAATGTGGTTTCTGCTCTTGCTGCCATTCCATTAACTTCCATGCAATGGTAAGTCATCCACAATTCTTGTTGAAAAATTCAGTGTACATCCTAATTTATATCTTTCTATAGTTTTGCCATTTGATCTCATCGCTTTTGTTATGCTTACCGTGACAACTGGAGTAAACACAGTTGTGGAGGACGAAATAAAGAAGGAGCAATGTTCTGTTTGATAGTCAACAACTTAAGCTGAGCGAAGTCATCAATGTCGCACTCAACCCAAAAGGAGGGTCCTCTTGTGACAACATGAAGTCCTAGTTCTTTGCTGATGGAAAGAAGAGAGACTCGAGCGAGAAGAGGATGACTTCGAGCAAGAGGAACTCCAGTTAACGCGGTAGTTATTGCGTAGAACTAGATTAGTGGTTACAAGTACAGAGCTCAAGTATTTATATGATGCAAAGTCTAGCACAGACCATCAGGTCCCATAGGAAGGATGAAGTGTTCCACTAGTCGGAATAAATAGGGCAAAGAGGAATAGGAGGGAAATGGAGTTCCACTGTCCAGAAGAGCAGAATATCAGCAAGTGGAACAAAACGGGAGTCATACTCAGAGTAAACCGCCAAGTGACAATACAGCATCATATGGGAGAATTCGGAAGACATCGGATGGGAACGGTCCCATCGTGAGAAGAGAATGAGTCCTTAGTAAAGAAAGGAAAAACAAATGTGCCGTAAAGCAAAACCGTAACAGCTTTATGAATGCTTATCGACATGACCTCAATGGTACTCAGGCTGCATGGGCAATGAAGAAGTACCAAGGACATCAAGTCATGCCTAAAACACTTATGGCTGATCTTGAACAGACTCAATCACTTTAAAATATACTACTAATCACTGAAATTTATAGTGTAGATATAATAGTCATAATTTTGCAAAGGATTGGTCAAGACAGTGAGATTACTTATCTTTTGATGTCCACTGGTCTTGGCACTGCTCAGCATAGACAAGAAATGCTAAGGCTGACTGTGTGTCACAGAAAGTCACCTCACTGTTACACTACTGTGAGCTCATGCCCTAGTAAAGTTAGTCACAACCATTCGTAGTTAGAGAAGTGAAGTGAACAGTGGTACAACCTGATGTACTGTGAGCCAGCCGACCTAGCAAAGTACCATCTGAGTGTAGAGGAGGTCAAGTGCCGATATGTGAGACTGAAGTGGAGTCTTGAGGGTACAAGCACAAGCTAATGCCTTGAAGAGCTGAAAGACAAAGTAGGTGTGAAATGAAGGTGATGTCAAGAGTGGACAAGACTCAAGAGGGATCCTGTCACCAGTACACCAGTGAACGAGAATACAATTGTGAGTAGAGGCAACGAGGAGTTGGAGTAGGAATACAGGCAGGTATTCTGGCATAGAACTAGCTTAGAGGTTACAACAGTACAAGTGTAACTCTATATATACTGGAGCCTGAGGGTGCACAGACCACCAGGGCAAAGGGTGATCCTAGAAGGATCAAATAGGCTTCCCACATCAGGAAGGAACAAAGGGATCAAAGAGGAGTCCCACTGTCATGAAGATTGGAATGGGATCTTCCAATGTGGGAAGCCTGTTTGATCCTTCTAGGATCACCCTTCACCCTGGTGGTCTGTGCATCCTCAGGCTCCAGTATAATAGGGTTACACTTATACTGCTGTAGTCCCAAGCTAGTTCTATGCCAGAAAACCTGCCTGTATTCCTACTGCAACTCCTTGTTGCCCCTTTACTTGCAATCCTATTCTCACTTGCTAGTGTACTGGTGATAGGGTCCCTTTTGAGTCTTGTCCACTCTTAACATTGCTGTTATTTCATGTATCTCGTCTTTCGGCTTTTCAAGGCATTAGCTTGCACTTGTACCCTCAAGACTCCAAGGACTCCTCTCTAGGATAGGATGGTACTTTGCAGGGTTGATAGGCTTGCAGTACACTAGGTTATATAAGACTACTTTGTCTCTTTCCACACTCAACAGTTGTGACTAACTTTGCTAGGGCATGAGCTCACAGTAAGCATAACACTGATGGTGTTACACTTACCATGACAACTGGAGTTAATGCAGTTGTGGAGGACAAGGAAGAACAATAGTTGGAACGCCTGTTTGATAGCTGAAGACTTAAGCTGTGCAAAGTCAATGGTGTCACACTCAGCCCTTATGAATAGAGGGGCCCTCTTGTGATGACGCAAAGTCCTAGTCCTTTGCTAAAGAAGGAAAGAGAGACACAAGTGAGAATACAGTAAGGGAACTTCGAGCTTGCAGAATTCCAGTTAATGTGGTATGAATTGCGTAGAACTAGATTACTGTTACAGGTGCCAGGCTTGGGATATTTATATGATGAAAGGGTAAGCACAGACCATTGGGTCTCATAGGAGGAATAAGTGTTCCGCTGTCAGAATGATATGGAAGAAAAGAAATCAGAAGGAAAACGGGGTTCCGCTGTCCAGAAGAGCAGAACATCAGTGAGCAGAACGGAATGGGTCATTGTACTCAGGAAGAGTCACCAAGTGACTATACATCATCGTAAGTGAGAAATTGGAAGACATCAGATGGGGTCTATCCCATCGTAAGGAGTGGGTGGACATGTCTGTATAAGGGAATAGAGGGAAAAGAAATAAATAAACATGCCATAGGTATTTTCTGTAACAGATGGTCTGTGCACCATCATGCTACAGTATATATAGGATTACACTTATACCATTGTATCCCTAAGCTAGTTCTACACCAGAATACCTGCTTGTATTCCTACTGTAACTCTGTTGCCCCTTACTCACAATCTATTCTTGCTCACTGGTATACTGGCAATAGGATCCCTCTTGAGTCTCATCCACTTTCAACATTGCTATTATTTCACACCTCTTGTCTTCCAGCTCTTCAAGGCATTCACTTGCACTTGTACCCTCAAGATCCTATCAAAGTCTTACATACCTTCAGTTCTACCACTCAGACAGGACAGTACTATGCAGGGCTGGCTGGCTCGCAGTACACTAGGTTGTTGTCAAAACCGGTTGATACCTTTACCTTCAACTCAAGTCCAATCAGAGGTCTGAAGGGAAGAGGCCTTGGAGATGTGTAGGTCTGAAGATCCAAAGATTGGAGTTCAAACTCCGATGTTCTGGAGTTCTGGAGTTCAGGGTACAGTGAGTGAGTCTAAGAGCGAAGTGGAGTAGAGGGGTGAAGTTATTGATGCAGGACTTATGTGTCATACCCTTGTCAAGTCATGGACTTTGTATTTTGAAGATAGAGAGTAGAGGGGAAGACTTGGGGAACTTCAAGAAGGAGTTAAGGGATCATTTTAGTCAATAGTAGAACTGAGGGTTCAGAGTACAGAGGTACAGAGACTAAATACTCTGAGGAATGAATTGCTACACTAACAAGTCTTTGTAAGTATCTCAGGAGTTGGGAGTAGCAAAAAGCTGGAGCTGTGCAAACAAGCGAGGCACAGGTATGGGAGTATAGTAATACTCTGACTAAGGAGTAATGTAAGGATGGAGTAAGAGGAAGTCTGAGGGAGGTGCATCAGAGTTTGCATCAGGGTTAAGGAGTTGCATTGGAGTTATGGAGTATCCATCAGACTTATAGGAGTAACCATTGGAGGTCCGGAGTTGAGGGAATCAGACTGGAGTTTGACTTAGAGATCATTGGAAATGACCTGGTTGGGCATGGATATGATAGTTGTATCAAGACTACTTCATCTCCCACTCTTGTACAGTTGCAACTAACTTCACTAGGGCATCAGCTCACAGTAAGCATAACAACATCTGGTTGGTTTCATAGTATGGATGGGGTGGAATGACTGGGTTTGGGGCAGTGACAACCCCTTTGTGATCAATGTGAAGTCAACTCTGTTGAGGCTTTTTCATCCATGCTTGTCACTATATATAATACTACAGCATATACTTAAAACAGGTTGTTTTTTTATCTAGTATATCCAAATGTCTGACTCTTCCAGGTCATCATCTGCTTCTGAGTCATCATCAAGCTGGACACCATGGTCAAATGTCCCTGAGGCATGATTGAGCACACCATTTAACAAGATCCAATCTTGCCAGGGAAGGTCTTCAGGAACCTCTGGATCACCAGGTTCAAACATCCAGGTTGCACGGACTTTGATCTCATGGGCAATGAACAATGCAGGGAAGGGTGCATATTGGTTCTTGATGTCAAGTGCAATAGCTTTCCCATGAAATGCCTGGTCTTCTGGATTTCCAGAGTAGTTTATGAACACATACTTGCCACTCTATGCTCAAATGTAAGCTAGATATCATTCAGGGCAAATTGTGAGTCACATGCACCTCTGGAAAGAACCGTATAAAGAAGGAACGATCCTCAAATGCAACATGATGGTTAGAACAAAGTGTGAATGCATTATGTGGCTCAGTCTTGTAATTATCTGTGGCCCATGCAGGGACCCAGTTGTGATCCTTGAATGCATTCCACCGCTATCACCATGTCAGCCATAGGCAGTAACTTGTAACTTCATTTTGACTTACATTATCTGGCACTGGGTGCTTCAATATGCGAGAACGCCGAACTGAAGTATGTCCACAGATGACACAACGACGCTTGCCAAGGAATGTGTCCCGCTTGTCTACCTCTGTTCTGAATGAAGTGGTCCCTGAAGCTGACATGCCACATTCTTCCCAACCATATCCAAAGGGTGGCCCAGGGGGTGGAAAAGGAACTTTGAATCTTGGAAAGGTCATCATTGTAGGCATAAGCAAAGTTGTTCAATGGAAACAAATGGAAAATGGAAAGAGATGAGCCCCTTTACTGTGACTGTCACCAAGGGGCCTCTAATCACACAGTGTTGCTCTCACATACCCCCTCTGTTTCATACATCAAGAGCAGCACTCTTTCCCCACCAAATGGCCTGCAAGAAGTTTTGGTTGCTGACACTGAACACTGAAAAGAGCTACCAACAATAATAGTGACAGTGACAATGGTAAACGTGACTTCAGCGTCACAAACATTTCCTACCAGCGACCCCAGTGGACGCATTGCGTCATTTCTTCTTGATTCGTCTCTCTGCGGTAGCTCCGCCCGTTCCAGATGGGGGCTGTGGCCTGCTGTGCAGGCACATATATTATTATTACGCTGCTCCATATGAGGAAGCACGATCGCGCTGTGCAGTCGTTTTGCACGGTTGGTCGACGACGCAGGAAATCACGTTACGACATTCCCGGCGACACGTATGTACAAGATCAAAATCAAATATAATTTGCTAGAAGTGGGATCCCTGCGGGTAGGCCGCACTATCTGGAATTCCGTCAAGGACCACCGGAGTCATATATATGCCACAAGATGCAACTCGAGGGCAGCCACAAAAGACTCATGAACGCCCCTGCGGCTGCGGACCGGATCACCGAGAGGAGAGGACGTCTGCGGTTGCTAGTGACAGCATCTTTAGAACATCAGGACGCCCGCCGGATTCATCCCGCGTCGCGTCGCAATGAGGAGTCACGCACTCGGTCGCATGGCAGCTGCAAGGTCATGAGATCACGACACGCAGACGATGTGCATCGCAACGTAGACATGGAACTCAGAGAGATGTGGTGATATGAAAGACCTCGTGGACGATGATGTATTGGGATCCGTCCTGTCTGGTAGCTATCTAGTATGATTTTTACTAGTAACTCGTACCAAACGGTGGACTATCAGTCGGGTTCCGTCGCGGTGACCCGGCTGGTACACGATGGGTGATTCTGCGATGGAATTTGGTTATCAGAGTGGAACATGCGTGGTGCAAGACACATCACATACGGCAATCGACACTGATAGCTCAGCAGGGAACCCGCGTTGGAAGGGACCGCCTGTAATAACCCTGTTCCGACATCAGCAACGATGAACGCGAGAGATCTGGGATGCCTTGGTATAACCGCGCGACCGACCCGCCATTGGCGCATATAGCGTTGAGCACCTCGTCGTCGTTGCCTGATTCGGCATCTTATGCCAATGGATGTCGAAACTGGCACGAAGACAAGGTGCTGATCAACAACCTTTCTGCTCCAGATCGCAGGGTATCCAGCATTACGGCACTGAAGGGAATCCATGGCTTGTTTCCTCCGTACTCGGATGAGTGGCGGAGAGGAGAAACAAGATGTGGAGTAGGGCACTTATCTTTGATTCGTGATTCTTTATATAGACCAGTTTCCAGCACTACTGATCAGAAAGTCGTCAGAGATGGAACGATATAGTCTCAATGCCACCGCGCGTCACGCGACGGAATAGAGATTTGCCTCGGATATGAATGCTTGGTCGGAGGGGTAAGTTTGAAAATCATAATGGGGAGTTGCCAACTATATCGGAGTGGCCAATCATCCCGTGGGTGGGATCGATTGGCTTGTATTCAGAAACCCGAGCCCTGCTTGCCGCATCAGCGGCACAGCGTCTTGTGGATCACAATCAATGCTGAAACGAGTTCACAGGTCCGGCAGACCGACGGCAGACCGTGACTGATGAAAAAAACATGATGGTTCCGGAATTTGACTGCGAGTACGTACGATCAAATCTGATTGGTGGGTCGGGCAGAGGGCAGATGGGAGTACCGGGACGTAGCATCATCCCGAATGCTCCAGCTAGACTCAAGGGCTTTATATTTCTTAGAGCTGACCAGCAAATGATCAAGTTGAATACAAGACTCAAGTTGTAGTGCGGAAGAACGACTCTGAAACGTGAGAAAAAAATTTGTTCGCGCTTCTGACGGGTCTGCCACCAGACCGTCAGACCGTCAGACTTGCTCCACAAGCCAGAACTATTCATGAAGGGCCGTGCACAGGAACGCCATCTGATGCATCACAGGCACCCACGGGTCCCCAACATGTCCATAAATACTAATGTCTCGGCCGGAAGAACCGGATCCGCGGTGCTCCGTACTTGGTAGTTCCGTTGGCGAGCACATATCTGTACGTGGGGCACAGTCTAACTGACTCAACTTTCAGCCAACTCGGCGCGCTTCAAGAGCCTTCACGACACGAACATCTGCCTTTAAAAAAATTTCTCCGACGATGTGTCTCATGGATCTGCGACGCTTTGACAATCTTCCACTCGAACTTATTTCCCGCATCCTGTGCTTCCTCGGCCCCCGAGACGTTGTGAAGTTACGCTTGGTAAGACGTCGTTTTTCTCTCTCGGATTGGTTCGACTCTGATATTATTCATCCGCCAGGTTTCGAAGCTCTTTCACGGCATCACCCACGATTCCTCTGTTTGGAAGACAATATATGCGAACGCAAAATTTCCCCGTCCTCCTGGTCCATTTTCTTTCCAGTCCACCCGTTATCTTGAAAAAACTCTGACACGGTCGGAGCGGCTAGAAGAATGCTGGACCACGCAACCCATGCAGGCTGTCTCGAGTACGCAGATCCGACTCGAAGGATCGGCCTTAGGACATCCCAGAATCATCAACGGCAGATGGCTCATCACGTTCGAATCGTACAAACAGATTGTCTTGCACGACATCGAGACACGCTCTCGGCAAGTTCTTTGGGACGAAACAGGGCTGATCACGTTCTGGGATGCAACTTCTGTCACTTCCGCTGGCGGACTTTCGGTCTACGTCGTATTCCGCAAAAACACTAGGGACATCTGGCGTGCATCTTGGTGCGCAGTTTTGGTTATTTGTGGTTCAATGCTCATCGTCTATTCAACAGGAAACTTTTAGAGTTCCGAGTGCACGGCGAATCTGGCAAATTCGCCCACACGGGCACCTTGGATGTTCCTATTGGAGCAAGGTACCTCGGAGGCTCTGTTTGTCTCATTAGCGACAACACGCCGTTTATATATATCATGGGCCAGGACTTGGTTTTCGACACACGAACTCGGATTTTTTATGAATTTCCTGAATTCAGAACCGAGCTGGTAGGTGGCTATCGACGCTCTCTGCTGCTTGTTACTCAAGGAAAATCAGGTCGAAATACACGCACACCAGTTTTTCATGGCTCCTCGCCGAGTTTTGCTGACGAACACACATATCATCGTCGTCTCCTATCATCCCCACGCCCTCGTCTTACCTGATTCCACGATGGAGTCGACTCTCATCCAAGCATTCATTCTTCCCATGAACCCCCATTTAGCTGGAAATGCAACGGCCGTCTTCCAGCTATCCCACGAAGGCGTCGCGCCGGGTCATCTTGCGAACCTTGCCCTCACTCGAAACTCCACCTTTGATCCCATAACCGACTCCACGAGTTTGAGGTTTTTGCGACTACAGCCCGACGGAGACCGCATGCAATTTTCTTGCGTCGACCTCTCGCTTCCGAGATCCCGCTCTGACAACGTCCTACCACTGTCTATCAAAGTGAACGACATCTTCACGGTCGAGAGCGGGATCCATGACCCTGTCATGTCTCCAACTGGGTATTACATCGAAGCGTCGGACGACGGTCACGTGCGCGGGTTTTGCAGGAACCGTGCGGGCAACGACAACGCGCACTCCTCGTTGATCACAAAATTCACTGTCGACGCCACGGGAGACAAGTGTGTCGCAGCGGTAGGCCAGGCGTCGTTACCTCGATGGACGCGCAATGAAGAGCCGCCGCACTTTTCGGTGCTCTCGTTTGACGGTGTCATCGGGAGATGTTGTTACCTCAGGAGTGGGCATAATTGGCGTTTGCATGGTTTCGTGGACGTTTCGGTCGTAGACATCAAATAGCCTACGGCAAAAGGACCGAGAGTGCTGCTACCCCCCAAAATTTACCTTTACGATACCCGGACGTAGTCAGAAGGCTTGAGCAATGTATCACTAGGAAATATGTAAAACGCGAGGCTAACAGCGACCCCCTATTTGCCCATGGTGGGAGAGGCACCACGAATCCCTCTACGGGCGGAAACTTTGTCCTCTTGGCTCCCTCGTCAGACAACTCTGGAATATTTTTCCATGTCCATAAACCAGCCTATCTAGCCATTCTACCGCAGCGAGCCGGGCATGGGCAGCATCGACGACTGCTCTCCTGAGCCAGCGGCTGCCATCCAACTTGCCCGTCGATCCGACGCCCCCACCTGTCACTATCCAAGACGATTGGGGCAGGACACACGAGAAGCCAACTATACCCATCCATAATCCCACCAACCGAACCGTTCGGTGGGAACTGCTTTCTGCGCAGGATTTTTGTTGCATCCTGCACGGAAAGGGGGAAAAAGCAGAGATCTCCTGCGCGGATGGGGCAAATCCTGCTTACCATGACAGATCCTCTCGCCATTCTCGATCGATCGATCGATGTACGCTGCGAAGCATGTGCAAAGAGACTGGCGACCACAATGCAATGGGTGCGCGCGGGATGAATGAGCAAGAAAGGAGGACGACGTAGCTGTGATGCGAAGTGGTTGATTTGAGTGAGTTCAACTCTGTAAGTTTTTTCCTTACTTTGAGGATATGAGGCTTGCTGCCTGGTGAGTACTCGGTACTAATACTCATTCACCAGACAACGAACCTAACATCCTCAACACCGACGAAGTGCTGGCATGGCGACAAAGAGACGAAGACCGCTGGTTATGTGTAACGACTGCTCTCCAGAGAGAGCGAGTAATCACACGAACGAAGAATCACGCAATAGAGTGGGTAAAGTCCTCGATTGGTGACTGCTCTACAACGGTACAGACGAGGCCTCTAAATACTCTGTAGTAGGGCATAATCCATAAACGGCTATGTAGCACGGTGCGAGAGAGAAACATATCCGGTTAGAACATAGGGTAAGCGTTATCGTAGGGCATAGGGCAAAAGACAAAGGGAACGACGAAGTTAGCATAGACATACGATAACATATGCGGACCAATGGGATGCGCTCGTTACATTATGTAAGCTGAACATCGAGTTTTCTTACCGTCAGGCTACGCTCATCAGAGTCATCACAATGGATAACGACAGCGAGAAGCACAAAACTCTCTACTTTGCAGATGGAAACATCGTCCTCTTGGCTTCAAGACCAAACAATTCTAAAATGTTTTTCCGTGTTCATAAATCAGTGCTATCTACCCATTCACCAGTTTTCTCGGATATGTTCGACGTCTGCAAACCACCTGAATCTACAAGTTCTCCAGGCGAGAACGGGGCTGATGAATCTGATGGATTGCCTCTCGTTCATATGCCGGATAATGCTGATCACCCCGCATCCGTCCTTGAAATTCTGTATTACAAAAGGTGACCTCCGCTCACCTTCCCCTGCAGGAAGATAAAACTGATCCGGCTCCTTTAAGGGACCTCCCCTAGTGGATGCCTCGGAGCCCGCATTACCTAGAGCTGATCACGCCAATTCTTGATCTTTCGAGGAAATACGGGATTGATCGCATGAACGCGCAGATTGTGGGGCACCTCGAATCCGACTGGCCACAGACGCTGAGTCAATGGGACAAACTCGAGAGAGACATCGCTGCTGCCCAGAACGACTCGGGCGTCCGTACCGACCTATTTCCCGAGCCAG
>JBBPJL010001075.1:0-11445 GCA_038088675.1 Xanthoconium separans
GTCGCCGCCGCACCTCATCGCTGATGGTGACACGGTGCTGGCGTCATCGATGTCGCTGTTACAGCGACGTGGTGGTGGTCGCCACAGCCCATTCGTCTCCGTTGCCACGGTGGCAGTGTCGTCGTTGTCGCTATGAGTTGGTGGTGGTGTTGGTAGCCCTAACAAGGTGCCAGGGCTGTTGTTGTCGCTGCAGGTAGTCGTAATGAAGGTGTGTGTGGCGGTAGAAATTCAACATGTGAAGAAAAATCGCGAAGTCCCCGTTCATTAGGAATGTAATGCTACATTTTATTAGGTTTGTATTCTAGTATATGCAATCCTGTGACCAGCCGTGCGACTGTGTGGTGTGACCCTGTGTGACTGTAGTTACTGTAAAATGCTGTCACATTGCTGTCACACTGCGCCAAAAAAGGTGTTTTGCTTCGGATGGGGCCGGCCAGTACATCCAATCTGACAATATAGGAACCCCATAATTAGCCCTTCTTCCATCCATCCGACCGACACCAATGTCCCATCCTCCCAACCCATCGAAAATATGTGACATATTGGGGGTGCGTGACATCCAATGTCTGCTATATATATGGGCTTGTATGGTGGTGGCCCAATGGAAATACCTGTGACAACTCAGCGCCAAAGTGACATCGAGCATTGGTGTCAACAAGTATCCCGTATCTATTACCGAACACAAACCCTGGTTATTCATCCCCACCGCCCTGTAGTGGAATAAGGTTGATGCTTGTGCAACTCTCCCATGCTGCCTTCTCTGCTATACTGCAATTCATCTGCAGGCTTTACCGCTTCTTAGCGCACCCAGGTATCTGGCGCACCCTCCTTCTCACCCAGCTAGCGTGTTCGACTAATTCCTGTAATAACAGATGTACGTCGCCACCGTTCGTCTCTACATGCCTGGGTGGTCGATGTCACGGTGGTGTGGATCCCGGTAAGGTTCAGTTGAGCCATGAAACATCCGAGCTCCCCTTCGTTTGAATGGCTGTAATTGCCACCAGATAGCCGGTATCTGGAAGCTTGACCTAGCATTGGATCTTCTGTTGTCCGCCGCAGGCAGATAAATTCCCTTCCCTTTCAGAGGGAGATGTGGGGATTCTATTCACTGCTGGAGGATTAGACGAGTTGGTGTTGCCATCAAGGAGCGTGAACAGTTCACCACCCGCGTTTGGGGATTTCCCATTGTTGCTTGGGCATGCTACACAGGCAGCCAACTAACTTCCCCACCACCACCTTAAATTACGACCAGGATCAACGAGTAGGATATCAGGTAGCGATGGTAGGTAAAATATCGGACACCAGATATGTTTCTTTGTTCACGACAAATAGTCTCTAGACGTAACCTGCCAGCGATGGTCCGAAACTAAACCAGTGGTACGGTGGCTGACCCATCCTCTGGATCTGATCCACATCTAACTACAATGGAAGGGGCAAGTTCGACAGATTGGCTACCTTTGCCTCCTCCCTTGAACCACAGAACGGCCACAATGGCCAAAGACATGGCTATCACAGGTCTCACGTGAGTCAAGCCTCGATGTTCGAGATTGCTGAATGCCTGATGTATGCAGCGTAAACCATGTCAATCCATGGATAGAAGAAGACCTTCAACCCACCAATACTTGCGACATTGACAACATGCTCCAGTCTCTCGTGCTGGACTGCATGGTCGACGAGCAGGCAACAACAGACCGTGCTGCTACTCTCCTTAACAGATGTCTTGCAGAGACACTCCTCGTCTGTAATGGCGACAAGAAGTACCTCAACGAATCCCTTATCATTAATGACAATCTGAAAGACTAGTAAGCGTCATATTTCGTATGGTCTACTTCCTGCTGACCGACTGCTGTAGTTGTCGTGCCCACAAGGAGGCCGACTTATACAGGCCATTTGTGTGTGCCGCCAACAATGCGCTCACTCTCCTTGCTCAAGCACAGATCGATGGCCTTCATGATCCTGGGCCCCAGCAACTCCTCTTCCATATCAATGATCGTGAGATGTACCAAAGCTATCAAGGGGAGGTTTCCACTCGGAAACCCGACGTCATCCTTATCTCTGCAGCCCTAGTGCGAGATAGGCGCCAGGATGGCGATAAGCGCTCTACCCCAGAGCTTGCCGCGCAGAAACCACCCAAGGAATCTGCAGACTTTAGTTGGAGGGAGGTTTGCACCGTCATAGAATTCAAGTTGGGTTCTTCGGGTTCTATTCGGCCACCTCCAGCAGAATATACTATAGAGCGGCACGCCAGGATCCGCAGGCAGGAGTACTTGCCAACTGGGCCATCAACATCAAAGCAGCGCAGCCAAAGGGTACTTCCCAGTACACAGACAGCGATGTATGGTGCCGAGCTGATGGCATCGCATGCTGGTCGCTATCATGCTATCTGTTTGCATCAGTAAATTAACACACATCTTAGCTGAGTCTTAATTGATCTTATTGAGCTTATTCGAGCTTATTCGTCTTATGAAATGTCAGGTCCAGCCAACGCCCGCCCATGAGACAAAAAAGACAAAAAGACAAGTTGGGTCTCCTTGACTTGCACCGTCTTGGCCGTCTTTTCCGTCTTACCGTCTTTTTCAGGTCACACTCCCTCGTCACGTCCGTCCCCCGCCTTCCTCGCTTGTTCGGCAGCGCATGCTCACAGCCGTCCCGACTCTCTCATCTCTTCACCAGCGTGCACACAGTCACATCCGTTCCCCGACTTCCTCGCTTCTTCTCCAGCGCACAGTCACGTCCGTTCCTCAACTCTCTCGCCTCTCCAACCAGCACGCTGACTCGTCCATCCCTGACTCTCGCCTCTTCACCAGCACGCGCACGGTCACATCCATCCCCCGATTCGCTTGCCTTTTCACCAGCGCGCGCCCGGTTGCGTCCGTCCTCAGACTCCTTTGACTATTTGAATAACATCCAAATACCATTCCAATTATGTGTAGATACAAAAGCTGTATTAGATTGTTGGTGAGTAGGACACTAGCATGCAGAATAGGAATAGAGGGTAGCCAAAAGATTTGTGTGTGTGAAAACAAAAGATATTTGAGATAGGAACCATCCACCACTGTAGGATCTATCAACGGAACCTGAACAGACGCTCGAAATGAGTCAGTGCACTGGTTGGAGAGGCGAGAGAGTTGAGGAACGGACGTGACTGTGCGCTGGAGAAGAAGTGAGGAGGTCGGGGAACGGATGTGACCGCACGCATGCTGGTGAAGAAGCGAGGAAGTCGGGAACGGATGTGACAGCGCGCGTGATGGTGAAGAAGCGAGGAGGTTGGGGGACGGATGTGACCGTGTGCGCGCTGGTGAAGAGACGAGAGAGTCGGGACGGCTGTGAGCGTGCGCTGCCGAACAAGCGAGGAAGGCGGGGGACGGACGTGACAAGGGAGTGTGACCTGAAAAAGACAGTAATACAGAAAAGACGGCCAAGACGGTGCAAGTCAAGGAGACCCAACCTGTCTTTTTGTCTTTTTTGTCTTTTTTGTCTTTTTTGTCTCATGGGCGGGCATTGGCTGGACCTGACATTTCATAAGACGAATAAGCTCGAATAAGCTCAATAAGATCAATTAAGACTCAGCTAAGATGTGTGTTAATTTACTGATGAACTTGTAAAGATTGCGTGTAGTTTGAGTATCAAGCGCAATGCAGAGCGTATGTACCCTCAGGGAAGCGGGCTGGTCGAAAAGCGTGTTCGTTAGAGATGGAATCCTTGTTCCAATGCTTCGTAACCCCCGAGTAAAGTCAGTCACCATCGAGGCTGATCTTCCATTTCGTTCATTGCGCCGGGCACTTCGTGTGGTTTTTCGACGAAGAAACCCAATTGGTCAAGGACATTACTTGGATTCGTCAAAGCGGTCCCACTAGCGGTTGGTCTTCATTGGGGTATCGCTCTCCGTTTCATCGAGTAGGTGTTGCATCCGGTTTAACTAGCATGCAAGGACCGGGTTAAAGTGAGGTCAGAAAAGGTGGAATCACCAATCCTGAACTGCCACTCTACACGGTCCCTGTACCTCTGTCGATACTGTTGCTCGACGTTCTGATATCTCTGGAGCGTCTCGACAAATTTCCACGTGTACCAGCATAATCTAGAATGGCATACCCGTTTCGGTAACGTTCACTGTAACTCGACGAGAGTAGACGGACTCTGTTCCTCCTAATCTCAGCGACCTGTGCACTCGCATCTCCTGGTTGCACCTTCAACGCCTTGATGCGTTCTGAGAGCGCGTTGGCGAGTACACAATTTGACTCTGTGAGTTCGGCAAGTCGTGAACGATTGGCTGCAGAAACGTGCCTGGAAAGTGCAGTCCAGGAGCGTGCGTGCAAATCAGCAATGGCGGTAACGTTTGCGTTAAACAGGGTGATGGACCCCCGAATGGACGCGGTCTGCTCGGTCGAGGCCGTAGCACCACAATACAAATGGCAGAGTGCGAGACAGCGCACTTCGGCGTATAATGCAGAGATAGAAGACAAATCCTAAGATGAGGGTAGGCCATTCACAGCGCCAGAGTAGGCTGCGCAGGAACATGGTGCAGTTCTATGGGGCTGCGATGTATCATCCTGTCTCTGGGCCTGGGTTGGTTGTCAGCGGTGTGTCGACGCCCAAGCCTATCCCGGTCCATGATGAGGCTGACATGCTGCGTGGAGAAGTGTGGCCGTGAGAAATTACACGATGCGGGAAATGATCCAGCCAAGCTCGAGTCAACAATGCACCACGCACTTCATATACAAGAAATCCTTTTGAGTATATTTCAACACTGCCATTCTAAAGCTGATCTGGCCAGAACATGTCGTGCATTCAATGAACTGGATCCACATTATCCAGGGACTGGTTGATGTTTCCATGTGAGCACGTACTAGGGTCTGAGGCGGAGAACACGGACCGGCAATGCATTCGTAAAAACAGTTGTATGAGTTCCTGGGATTCAGAGTAAGAGGGTGAGATGTAGAAAGTGAAAGAAACTTCGATCAAAGTTCGACGAGGCCCACGAAGCACCAGTGCGTGCGATCGCACAGAGTCACCCAGTGATCAGCAGAAAACACGATAGAGCAGACACTACATACAAGCAAGAGCACAAGAAAAATATGCGAACAATAAGCCTAAAATATTCCCAGCTCATGGCCCGGGAGGATAAGGAGGATCAGAATCATATTCAACATCACCGAATGCTGGATAAAAAAATTCGACATCGTCATAGAAATATTCTTCGAACCCTTCTTCAGTTTCTTCTTCAGATCCGTTGCGATCATAGTCGGCATCTGCGTTATAGCTTTCATCGAAAAAGTCAAAGGTGTTTACGTTCTTCTTCAGCCAATCCTTATCTGCGCCATCCAATCTAGATTGTCGATCCACATATAACGAACTGAGAGGCACTCCTGCTTCCATTCTTTGTGAAACTAGCTCGCGGATAAACTTCCCATGAGTCCCAACAATATACAGTGTCGCAAGTCGTGGCAACCAATTGCTACCACGTTCGGGGGGCGTACGGGCCCACCAGGGTGGAAATCTGAGAGTGCGGAGGAAGGAAAGGTGACATTTTGACAGTGAAATGTAAAGCGAGGTGAGGTTCTGAAGTCCGCCATACAATGCCTCGACACCCTCATCGCGGCAAGGGAGCCCAAATATTTTGAGACTTTCAAGGTTGCGAAGCAAACTGTGCGGCTGTTCTTGACCTGATGTTTGGTAAGTAGTTGGCCTGGCGAGTTCTTGGATAAAGTTTGTGTAGTCGTCATCCAGGTCATCCTCAAAGAAGTCCAGGTGTAGGTGCCTGAGCGCGGGTAGATGCAACTTGCTGAGTAAGCCGATGGCATGCGTCTCTGAGTGGAATGTGAAGACGAATTCCTTCACCCGAAGAAGTTGAACGGGGGCGTTGAGATCTGTGGAGTCCTCAGAAGCCGGCTTGATGAACCATCCAGGTGGGTCTCCAGAGGGTCCAGACCGGCGTAGACCGAGCTTCTCGAGACCAGAAGCACCTTGCAATATTTTGGAAAGCTGGGTCCAAGAGGGACGAACATCTTCTGCATGGTTGGCCAGCTCAAGACTTCTAAGATTCGAAGCAGAGGCAATCCATGGTTGATCCCAATCAACGTGGACTCCCCAAAGGACTAGCGTGGTAAGCAGAGGGGCAGACCCGGAAAACAGTGTGAATTGCTTCGACATCCTGGGATACGGAAATCTGAACATATTTCCCGCCGCTGCATCGTGATATAGTTTTAAAGTTGTGAGTCGAGATGCTGCGGGAAAGGAACGGCCTGAAACCGCGTCGAGAAATTCATATATGTGGTCATATAACGGGGTCGAGATCTCCATGGTTCCCCAACGATGAACGTGGGGAGTGAGGAGCGTGAATAGGGATCTGGAGTCGCCTCTGGATCTTTCTGAATAAAAGTTACACTTGACATGGATGTCTATTGGGAAGCTGTTACTCCTCCATAATTGCATCGACTCGACCTCGTATGGCGGGCGTGCTAGCGGAGGGACTGCGATGGTTGTCCAAAGAGATGGAGTCGAGATTGCGACATTCCGCCAATGTTGGCAGACATGGGAAACGAGGATGAGGAATTGAAGAGAGAAACCAGAATCTGCTTTGTCATCCATGGAACCAACTTTGAAAATGTGGGAAAGGAGCTCAAAAGGAAGGCTATTGACGAAGCAGTCGCCCCCCGTTGGGATGGGAGCCTTGCTATTTGTGAGGGATTCTTCTCTGGTTCTCTCCCCGTGGGTCCGAGTCTCCAGTTTTCCTACTGTTTCGAGGAGTATGCGAGGTGAGTACACGAAAATCGATGGAGCTTATGCAACTCACCATTCATGATGATTGGTAGCTTCAGACGACGTTGAGCGTTGACTGTTTCTCCCCTAAATGGATTGATCAAAGTTGATACTTGTTTACCTCAACTGTTCCGACTTCGATCAGTAGGAAATAATGAGGTTAGGGGCTCAATCTGATGTCCGCAGCGACAGGCGACGAAAAGAATCACTGGTATACAACCACCGCAGGAGTCGATAATCCTAGGCCAGAGACAATAAGCGGGGGTCGGGATACAAAGGAAGCGCAGGATGAGAATAATATTTTTTCAAAAAACGTTCGGGGACCGACAGTTTGAAGTCGAATGCGCGGATGACCATTTCCGCCGTTTACAAATGAACGGAAATCAAAAACGACATCATTCCCGCTTCCTTTGGTTGTGAAACTAGCCCACACAAAGCACCCCACTGGCAGTAACCCCAGAAATATGCAGTGTCCGACACAGCCAAAAGGCATCACGTCCAGGCAACAAACAAGCAGGAATGTGAGGAAGAGAGAATTGCGTTGTACCAATGAAATGGTGAGGATACAAGGTTCTCGTTTTCGCCGTGGAGTTTCTCGACACAAAGTTGTTATCCATTCAGGCGATGCATCTTTTGTTGTACATTTGCAGTGTGGACAATGTACCATATCGTGAATCGGGGGTTAAATGAGGCATTGCTCTTTGGCAGCTTGGATGCAAGGATGCTCACCGGCGCAGGCTGAGCCTCTCGAAGTTGGAAACACAGAATTGTGGAAAACTGGGTCCAAGAGACGGACGTCTTCTAGATGATAGGCGAGCTCAAGATTCGACGCCGAGGCAATTCATTGTCGATCGCGAAATGGTTCGACATGATACGGAAATCTGGCATGGGTTCCGTCTACACAGTGGTAGAGTTTAAGCGTCATAAGTTAAGATGTCGCAGGAATGAAGGAGCCAGAGACCGGACCGAGAAATAATGTATGAAGTGAAATTGCAAAGAACGTGGCCTCGACGGTATGCTAGCGATGGGTGTGGAGAATGAGCATGGAAGACAAGAATCGGAGGGGAGGCGACAATGAACCGTCGTTAGATATCTATGGGCTTTACAACGTCGACTCACGCGGTACGGTGGACGTGGTTATGGAGCGACTGCGATGCTTGTCCAAAGAGATGGGTCGAGATTGCGATATTCCACCACTGGCGGCAGACAAAGAAAACGAGGAGCTGGAATGGGAGATATCATTGCATCTGAGATGGGAACCCAGGAGTCATCGATTCTTCTTCTTCTTCGTCCTCAGAACCGTCATCCACGAAGCCGAGTTGGAAGGCGTGCAAAAGGAGCCCGAGAGATGTCGTCGATGGCCTTTGCCAGGACGAAGGGCCCATTTCGAACTCAGTAGAAAGGTGAGATGGATATGACGGACCATCCAATGTAAATAGGAACAGCATCATGGCGCAGAGGAAGCGCGCAGGGCTCATAACCCTGAGGTCACTTGATCGAAACAAGTTGATGCTATTTATTTTTTCTTTAGTGTAGTAATGGCACTTGCACGACATTCAGTTTGCACCCTGAAAGCCAACGTTAGATTCCTGCACTTTCCACCCAGCGCTCCACTTCCACAACCTCCTGCGATTGTTTCCCTAGTCCCCGAACACGAGAAGGAGGCGTGTGCTTGGTTGAATCGGTTCCGTGCAGCGGCGACTGTCCCAAAGCACTTGGTTGATTTGTCTTTCTCCCGTAGCTCCGGTCCCGGTGGTCAAGTGAGTATGGGTATCCCATCACGATGGACCTTGACGCTTTGGAGCTGATGTCGGTTTGAACAGAACGTCAACAAATTATCTACCAAAGTAACAGCTCGGTGCCTTGTTGATGCGTCATGGATACCATCATGGGCTCGGGAGAGCTTGATGCGAAGTGCACGTCATTTTGTCTCGCTACGGCAATCCACTTGCATGATCTCTTACCTTTGTTCAGCCGTACTACGTGAAATCGTCACACACTCTTTTGATGACATCCAGTACGTCCCGCTCTCAAGCAGCCAACGTGGATGACGTACTTTCAAAGGTACGTGCTAACGATCTAGTCCTCTCGTCTGCTAAATGTTACTATTTCAGTTACATACCTTGATAGCGGACACAGCGGCGAACTTGATTACCAAACAACCAAGCTTGGAGCAACAGGGACGTGTGGTGAGCTTCCAAAAGGTGGATGATGCGCGTAGACGCGTACAAAAGGATAAACGGAGTACCAGGAAAAAAAGCAGGTCCACAAAATATTGGGATTGATCACGAGCTTGTCTCGCAGTTTCCTCTCTATGGCTATGATCTAGAACAATATTTTATTTCAGTGTCACTTTGGTGGCTTCTCAAATAGACCTTTCCAGACCCGAGCGGCTCGCTCGTGATTGGTCACGGCAGATTTCGGTTGACATAGTGATGAAGATTCCTTTTAAACGTCATGGAAGGTGACCTGTTCGTGAGTCCAATGTCCGGACGTGAGTGCGTGAGCGTTCTCATGCGACTCAAGGTCTGAAAGGCACCGTAACAGATGTTACATTAACACCTACTTGTGAGTACGCGATCTTTCCAAAGTCAAACAGAGCACGGATTCTCAGGGAACATACGTTTGACCCAGGGTATAAGTTTGGTGCAAAGATGGCTCCCCGGTGGAGTCAGTCATGTCAGATGTCCGCATATTAGCGGAGAGTGCTTGGATAGAGAGCGCTTTACATAGACGGTGAGCACGGAAACATCAGGGACCCGGATGAGAGATAGGAATTGCGAAACAAGGACTCCGAAGCCAAAGCTAGCCCGATCAAGTTGAAGAGGAGGGGGGTTACTGTAAGCAAATATCTCATCCGGCAATGTGCTGCGCAACGTAAAACTGAGCCAAATCAACACACGCATGGTGGTCAAGTGAAAAAGAGAAGTAACGTCGAGTTGAATTGCTTGTAGATCAACGGCATGTAGATGCCCTGTCGTATCGACTCATGGGGGCAGGCATGATATACCATGTAAAGAGCCGTGGATGGAAGTAAAGTATTTGGACGGCACTGAAAGGCCGACATCCAACTTAGTCTGAATGTTGCAAAATGAGGAACAGAAATGCTTGAACCGCACAGCACGACATTGCGACTGACCCGACTAAGTCCACAGTGCTATGTCGTACCCCCGCTTTGGGAGTACATGGTGATGACTTCAAGTTATGGATTGTCGTTAGTCATGATGGCTAACTACACCAGAAAATCGATGTAATGAACCTTGCGCGACGCGGACGCCGAGAGGTGTCCATACTATCATGAGATCATCCCCTCTGCTTTCGCAGTGGATTAATGCATGCTTTCCCGAAAACAGTGTCAAGTGCTTGGAGTGCTAAACCATTTTATAGCTTTGACAGAGATGAGAGATCCCGACTGTATGGGAAACTCGACTGCCAGTGACTGACAGAGGGGAAGGGAGTCGATGGCAGACGCTGGAATTGAGCTCGCTGCAAAACGTGCGGTGACAACATAGCTATATGGTAGGGAATCATATATTTTGTTTTTCCCAATCCATTCACTCGGATATGAAAGGTTGAAGGGATTTTGGGAGCCGTTTTCTGAGAAGGACAAATGGCATCCGGGTCCCCCAGGCATCTGGGTCTTATAGGTATTATGTAAGTAACCAGGGGTTCCTCTTCACCCTCGTTCCTGCATTTGACACCGCAACGCGTCTCCGATGCTGATGCATGATGCGTTGACATCCTGACCGCGACGTGCATCGCAATCCTGGCTCACCCTTAGGTGGGTCTACCCGCGGGTTCATGCGTAGTGACGGCAGTCAGCCCACTCCCAACGGCGACGACACAACGACAACGAGCGCCGCTCCCCACGCACGCCTATCACGACCTTTCAACAAGAATGATTCGGAGGATGGGGACAACAACGACGACGCGTACTGACCTCCACCCCTGGAGAGCTGTGGCGTGGGCGCCAACTGACATGATGTCGCCGACAACAACGGCGACCACGACGCATGCCACCCCTTCATGTCCCTCCCCACGCGCTCGTCCTGCCACGCCCACGTCGCTTCCGCTGCGGCATCATTACCATGTCAACGAACCTCGTCGCCGGTATCAATTGAACGCGACCGATAATGCCAAAAACCCCTTTGCGACAGGTTTCGTGACTGAAACTAGAAGCAAAAGTGGTGTAGTTGTGCGCGACGTCCTTTTTCATCCCCACTATCGCACTGTTTCATTAGCTGTCAGATCAATATACTGCGTGTACACGTCCCGCGCGTCACGGGAGCCCCTGTGTCGTCCGATATTGCCTCAGGTTCGATACTAATAACAGCCCAGTTTTTACTGTCGCGAATGAAGGCATATCTTGTACTTCCTTTCCAGCTCTCGGTTGAATTTCCAGTTGCACGTCTCTAGTCCATCGCAGTCCATCAAACACAACACTTCACTAGCTGTGTTCACCGCTACTACCAGTTCGGATACCCAACTTATGTTCAACGAGTTTCACGACTTGTCCACTCGGGCTCCCCCCACCACCAATTCGACATGCTCAGCCTTCGTTCATGGAGAAGATATATGTCTTCCCCCTTTCAAGGTCCCCTTTTACTTTATCATGCGCCAGAATCTCCTCGACAGTGTTCCTGACAATATCCTCGCGATCACAGTACCAGTCGCGGCTTACTGGTC
>JBBPJL010001076.1:0-11429 GCA_038088675.1 Xanthoconium separans
CGGGTGAGCAGCAGCCCGCTCGTTCCAACTAGCAATTCACCCTTTTCAGACGCAATGATCCTCTCGCATTTTCCTCATGGTCCAACAGTTCATTTCTCACTTCACAACGTCGTCCTTCGTCACGATATCGGCTCCTACAAATCATCCACCGTTTCAGAACAATACCCCCACCTGATATTTGAACAATTCACCTCCAATCTCGGAATGCGAATAAGGGATGTCCTCAAGTTCTTGTTCCCCGTCCCAAAGGAAGACAGCAAACGTGTCATGACTTTTGCGAACGAAGATGACTTCATCTCGTTCCGGTAAGCACTGAAATTTACTCTTTACCACCTAACCCATCACTCGGTAGGCATCATGTATTTGTTAAAATTTCTGCCGATGTTCAGCTCGCCGAGGTTGGCCCTCGTTTTCAAATGAAACGTGTGTCTTCATTGTTTGTCTCGTGCACTCACTGACAGTCCTCCCAGCGTATGAAATAAGGCAAGGTACCATTGAACAGGAGGAAGCAGAAAAGGAATGGGTTCTTGCTCACTACTCCAGGACCGCGAAGAAGCGGAGACTGTTGTCGAGCATTAGTAGCGAACCAGGTGACGACACTACGAAACGACAAAAGTCATGACACATTCAATACGTCGGTCCATACCATCCAATCCCCCAGAGCTAGCTGTCATGGCCGAGGTGGCAGTACCAGTGCAGAGTTCTACCCCGTTTGATTTCAACTTTGTTCGCTGCGAATGGGGTCGGTGCAAGTGCGTTAGCACAGATGCAGGGTGGGTCAAGCCCTTTGGGATTCGTGTTCACAGGGCATTGTGTCCTTTACACAAGTATAGCCGACTCTCGTTTCATCGTTATATATCCCCTAATCTTGTCAATCGACTAAAAGTGACTGGTCGAGCTCCGTAAATCCTTCAAACAAGGAACCAAATGCATCGATGGCGTGTTGAACATCTTGCGAGCCTCCAGTCTCCCTTATGGAATGCATAGATAGCTGGGCACAGCCGACATCCACAGTGCGAACTCCGATTGTTGAGAGCATTGGACCAACGGTAGATCCACAAGGTCTATTGGAGTGTTCCAATGTCATCCAGTACTTGCAGGCAAAGACTTACATATCATTGCGGACCTCGAACTCCTGCACTTTCCCACCCTTCCGCTCAACGAGCTTCTTGAAAAGAAAAGTACTCATAGCGTCGGAAGCGTAGCGTTGTTGGGCATTGGTCTTGATAACCATCCCTCCGTTAATCTGAGGCCTGTGATTGTCTTCGTGTTTGGAAGAGTAGTTAGGATGGACTGCATGGCCCATGTCCGCTGACACGAGGTAAGATCGAGCGATTGACTGAGAATGAAGAGATGGTGACGGGGAGAGCCTTTCAAGGAGTAACGGGATTAGAGATGACTGGGCACCGGTGGTCGACACACTGCCAATTTCTTCGTGGTTAAACAGCGCAATGCAATTTACATTGCCCTTGAGGTCATCAAATCTAGGGTCCTCGGCGTGGCTCGCTAGTGCATCGACAGCGCAGAACCTTGGTCTGTCAGCAGCTATGCCACCAGAAGGAAACGAAGCAACTCACGATAAGAACATGTTGTCCAGACGAGGGCTAAAGATAAACTCGTTGTTGATGCCCCCCAGAGCCGAGGGTTGTGTGTCATACAGATGCCTGACGGAAAGGTTCAATGGTGAATCCAGGAAAAAAAGGTACACAGACAACTCAAAGTCATGAATTTCCTCTGGTGCAACGGAAAGTTCTTCGGCAAGAATCGACAAGAGTTCCGGGTGATGATTCTCTTGGATGCTGGACGCAAAGGAGTTGCTCGACGACTTCTTGGTGTCTGTGTTGAGCTGATTTTCGATCAGGCCGATGATGGGGACGAACTCGACTTCCTCATTAAACTTGAACGAGGTTTTAACGTCCCGGTCAACTGGGAATGGTGAGTGATTGAGAGTGTGAGAATAAGAGATAGTTACGGTGGATAGCTAAAGTCGGAATACGCAGAAGTGGACGATCGATCTTGATGAGTTTCGACTTGAAGGATCCGTCTTGATGTGCGACAACGACCCGACCCGCGAGAGACAGATCACGGTCAAACCACGAGTGCCAAATTCCTCCACCGTAAGTTTCCACGCCAACTTGGAGATACCCAACGTTGGACTTTTTCGATACGGGTCGAACCTGATGCGAGGTCGATGGTTGGAAGCCAGACTTTGCATTTCATCCGACTTACGCGCAAGTTGGGGCTGTCCACATGGGTCGCAACAATAGAGACACCCACGCCTGGTCTCCAGTTCGCAGGAACGACGAATGCGAGCAAGGAGGACTGATTTCTGCGCACGAGATGAGGGTGGAAAAGAGCGAACAAAGAGATGGATCTCGATACCTCGTGAAGTAGTACTTTCCCCGGGGTTTAATGTTCGTTTCCCAGTCGTCAGTCTCCTTGACCTGGGTATGTAGATTGTAATCATTTGTTGGATCAGAGCAAGATAGAACAAACCTTTAGGAATCCAGCTGCCTCTAGTCGCATGGAGGCATTCTGAACGGCATGGAAAGGAGTTGGCGAGGCATTGATGAATGTCAAGAAACGCTTTGCAGCTTCGGGTACTGATGGGTACAACATCATGATCTCGGTTCAAAGAGCGCTTTCCTAATCGGAACATGGTCCAAAGCTACCTCCGTCACGGCCCAACGCAGGTACCGTATCAAATATTCCTAATCTCTTCCTGCTGCTGTCTCATCTCTGCGCAGGCTTTTGGTCTTATTTGCAGCATCTCGTCGAATTCTTTATATGATGGCAAGCTTGCATATGTACCCGCCCTCGAAGACGTCCTTGTCTGGGACATGAAGAAAGGACGCATGGTAGTTCAACAAGTCGCTTCTGTCCTTTTCAAATCTTCCTTACAATCACGACAGCTTGCAATGTGGCATGAAACTGGTCACAGATCCGAAGTCACATGCATTCAACGCTCTCCCCAACAGAATATGTTCGCCGTCGGGTATGCAGATGGTTCAGTGCGTTTATGGGACAGTGATATCAGCTCCGTGCGTGCAACATTCAATGGCCATCGAAAAGCTGTAACGGCGCTCGCGTTCGACGCACAAGGCGTAAGGCTTGCGTCTGGTTCGCAGGATACAGACCTGATTTTATGGGATCTCGTTGCGGATGTCGGCCTTTACCGGTAACTTACCAGAGGCTCTGTCCTGGTTTCTGACGCTGACGAGCATATCTCAGCCTTCGAGGGCACCGTGACCAGATCACTGGCATCCGTATCTTGCCCGTCTCGAATCAACCCTCAACCTCCGCAGGACCCTCGAATGGCTTCCTTCTTTCCACTTCAAAAGACACGCTGCTGAAGCTATGGGATCTCTCCACCCAGCACTGCGTACAGACTGTTGTTGCGCATACTTCAGAAGTGTGGTCAATGGATCTCAGTTCCCAGCAGAATCTCATCTTCACCGGAAGCGGAGAAGGGGACCTAAAAGCATGGAAGATAGACTATGACGCTGTTGCAGCAGGTTTGACGACAACGGAGTCTGGGGAAGTAAGCGTCGTCGAAAATGGCTTCAGATGACTACTCACTCCCGCCTCCAGATCGGCAAGATGATTCAAGCTATCGCTCCTCTCCCTCTTTCCTCGCGCCATCGCGTTTCTCATGTCTTATTCCACCGCTCACAACCATATGTTGCTATCCAGTCGCATGATAGATCTATCGAAATTTTTCGCATCCGCACGGAAGATGAGGTGCGAAAGAAACAAGCTCGGCGCCGCAAGCGCGCGCAAGAAAAAGAAGGAAAATCAAAAACAAAGAAAAAAGACATTGTTGACAAAGCAGATAATGATGAAATAGGCGCAAGTGAAGTCGGCGTCATCGACCTCTTCACACCTTATTTGGTCATTCGAGCAAGTGGGAAAGTTAGATCATTCGACTTTGCCCCAGATGCCGGTGGTCATAAAGCAAAGATTCAGGTCAGTTGCTTACTCGAACAAGAGGATGAATTGCTCATATAATACCTAGATCCTTCTAGCACTTACGTCGAATGCACTGGAAGTCTATGATATCCCACCACCCACCAATGCAAAGGATCAAGTCCCCGAAGCCAGCCGAATTTACTCATTGGATATTCCTGGACATCGGACAGATGTACGGACGCTTTGTTTGAGTTCTGACGACCAGATTTTAGCTTCTGCGTCTAATGGTGGGTGTGCTGGTGAATAGATCAGGGTACCTCTCACACTCCTCCAGGAACACTTAAATTGTGGAACATGAAGACAACAGCATGCATCCGGACTATCGATTGTGCCTACGCTATTTGCAGCACTTTCTTGCCAGGTGATAGACACGTTCGTATTTTTGTTGGATGTGCTCGTCGTTTGCTTCATACTTCAATAGCTCGCTGTTGGGACAAAGTCAGGCGATATCTTGATATACGACGTGGCTTCTTCCACTCTCATTGATACAGTCAAAGCTCACTCCTCGACCGTATGGTCAATGCATCTCAGATCTGACGGGAAAATACTCGTCAGTGGAAGTGCAGACAAGGAAGTCAAGTTTTGGGAGTTTGAGCACGAGACAACACCTGAGGATGAGGTCCCGTGTTTTCTTCTCGAGCCCGGCTCCCATGCTCAATTCGCATCTTTTGTAGAGCCAGCCCAAGAAATCATTGGTGCTAGTGCATACGCGCACCCTTAAAATGTCTGATGACGTATTGTCGGTGAGATACAGCCCGAATTGTAGACTCTTGGCTGTATCTCTCCTGGATTCCACTGTCAAAATCTTCTATCAAGATACCCTCAAGTTCTTCCTCTCGTTATATGGACACAAGGTCGGCCTTTTGATTTGAATCTCACGTCATAATACACATGTTTCACTCAGTTGCCAGTCCTTGCGATGGATATCTCAGATGACTCGAAACTGATCGTGACGTGCTCTGCGGACAAGAACGTCAAAATATGGGGCCTTGATTTCGGCGACTGTCACAAATCAATCTTCGCCCATGAAGATAGTGTCACACACGTCCTATTTGAGAAGAAATCCCACTACTTTTGGACAGTAGGTAAAGATAAAGTGCTGAAATACTGGGATGGTGATAAGGTTCTCCCCTTCGTGGTTGTTCTCCTCGCATACTGAAGCATGCTTACAGTTCGAACATATTCAGAAACTCGAGGGACATCACAACGAGATTTGGGCTCTTGCAGTCAGCCATTACGGTAACTTTGTAGTGACTGGATCTCATGATAAGTCTATCCGTATCTGGGAGAAATTGGATGAACCTGTATGGCGCTTACCTCCCTCACTGGTTGCCTTCCTTGACAACTTTGCAGCTCTTTCTTGAAGAAGAACGCGAGCGAGAACTAGAGCATCTCTACGAGAATGACCTCGCGGGGACCCTCGATCAACCGGATGGTACGATTGGACATGGAGAAAACGATTCTGCCGAAGTGACTACGGTGTCAAAGCAAACCATGGAAACACTCATGGCTGGGGAACGTATAATAGAGGCCCTTGAGCTTGCGGACAATGAGCGGGCTGCTCTTCAGGAATTTGAAGATCAAAAGGTCCAAGTAGGCACCCTAGAAGCAGCAGGTTTGCAGCCGCCACCCCGCCATCCCATGCTTGCTGCTCTAAATTTAGAGCCGGAGAGTTATGTCTTAAGGGTCGTCGAAAAGATTCCCCGCACTGCACTATACGACGCTTTGCTGGTACTGCCGTTTGGCAGGGTGTTGTCGTTGATGCAATACCTGGATATATGGGCCAAAAAGGTTTGTTTCTTGGTGTCCCGGATGACTTGCAGGGCAACCTGGCTAAATGCAAGCCACAATAGGGCTGGAATATTGCACTTGTTTCATACGTCACGTTCTTCCTCCTCAAAACCCACCATCATCAGATCGCGGCTAATCGGATCATGCGAACAACTTTGATTCCGATGAGAATTCACTTGAGAAACGCTCTCAGACGCGAGAAAGACACGGTTGGGTATAACCTAGCGGCCTTGCAATACCTCCGCCGGAAAAATGATTCAGAGAGAATCGCACTTTTCTTCGAGGAACAAGAATTTGACGAGTCAAAAGTACGGGAGAAGATCTCCGAAGGTAAAAAGAGAAAGCGGGTGAGCATCGAATTGTGATGCATCATGTATGTGGACTACAAATCTATAACTACATCGTTTTCAATTACTCGTAACTTTGGGGCCCCAGAGAGCCTCACTCCTGACGGGTTCTATGTTTCAGTCATTGCTGATGTGATCCCATCCCTGCACGTACCAGTTCGTAGGTTCAGATGCCTCACGCATCTGCACGGTTAAGATACCCTCACTTAGTGGTGCCAATTTCTCAAAGGCGGCCTGAGTGAGGTCAACGTGCTTGGACCCTTTTTCACATCCAGCGCAAGTATCCACCACTCTGACGAATATGCATTTGGAAGTGCTGTTACAGACTAAAAGAGGTTAGTGGACTCAGTGCTGACAAGGGGACGTCACTTACGTTCAATAAATTTGAAGCACTTGGGCTTCTCCGGCCACCCATCTAGAGTAAGAGCTGCAACGAAGGATTTGTCCTTTCGACAGATCTACGAGTGAGCAGCGAAGTCGAACGATGAGACAATATTTACAGTACCGTGGGTGACCATGTTGGCTCACTCCAACAGCTAGGGTTGAGGAGATCATGTCCAGTATACCTGTTCCAGATTTTAGCCCTACATACATTGCTGGCCTGATAAATGAATCAAACCAAGTAATGGTGACATGCTCGGGTTTTCCAATGGCAATGATTCCCTTTGTAAGCTCGGCCAAGGACTCCCCGACAGATCTGAGTACATTCTTCGTGAATGAATGTTTGGTATTCATGTTCGACGGACGCGTGAGTGGGCTGCTGGAGTTTTTACCGGGAGCGGTCGCCGAAGACATCGCAGGAAACGGAGTGGATGAGCGGCGGTACTTGTAGCGCAGGTTCGTAACCATGACAGATTCCCAACCATCTCGAGCTTCAAATTGATATGACTCTGGTAAAGAGTGTGAGTTTCCTGGTGTGGTCAATGTTCGGGAGGTGTTCGTAGCTGCTCCACCGACCAGCGGTGGCAAGAGAACGAAAAAAGAAGCGGCGAGTACACCAGGAGAGAAGTGCATCAGACGATTAGGAAAGGTTACGATGACGATGGGGTGACAAAGTGGAGGACGCGACGCGTTTGGGTCACGTGAAGTTGATTTCCCGAATCCTGACCAAGCACCATGAGTCACAAAAGCGGTGCTACCGTGATCGGGGCTCAGCACTGGACGAGCCTCATAACTCCCTCACGTCTTCAAGATGCCTGTGGACCATTCAAAGGGTATCGTTTCGCGTCGTCAATTTCGCAAGATTTCCACCGAGGAAGAGATAGAGCTTAAACGCGCTCGTGGTGAAATATCATGTGCAGAGTGTAGAAGGTTCTCACTCTCGTGTTACCTGGTCTTGACTCTTATCACTCCTTCTCAGATTGAAGCTCAAATGTGATAAGAAATTGCCATGCGGCTCCTGTGTTCGCAGGGGTTGCCCTACTATTTGTCCGAATGGTATTTACCCCTGTCAGTTCCGGGAACTACGTTCTTGACACTAATCACAACAGGAAGCTTATCAACAGGACAGGGGACTCGGTGTGTGCCCATGCCATGTCGAATTATATGAGATTCACCGAATGTCGGTACCAGGTTCGTTCTTGCTGACACCGAACATTTACATCACAAAATTACGGAAATGGGTCACCGAATACGTTCTCTTGAAGATGCCTTGGCTATATTTCAAGCAGGGGTCTCGAATGAGGTCCACCCCCTGTTGACTGAAGAGTTGCTAGCTGTCAAATATGGACTTGAGTCACCCCATCGCGAAGTCTCCAGGGATCATCAAGATGTCCCAATAAATGGATTGGGGACCCTCACCATCACAGAACGTGGAGATTCTCAGTATTTTGGTCGCACAGCGGGTTCTGAGGTAAATCTCCCATGATAACCTATTTGGGAGAGCAATACTGACGTCAGTTTCATAGGCCCTCCTTTTGGTTGGTAATGTGTGTTATCGATACGCTATATCCTGACGTGTTGCATCAGGCCGGCGCGGAACTGAGTGGCTCAGAGCCAGGGCCTGCTTCTGCTCCGATTGATGATCTGCCACAGGTCTCGTCCGAAATTAGCCGCTTGGCATCAATCCTTCCTTTCAACATCGCGGGTATGAGTGATGACGGCAAGCAGACCGAACTTTTTCATGCGTTGCTCGATCTTCTTCCCGAATATCCGCGGGCTACTACCCTCTGCGAGACTTATCTAGAAAACGGAGCATGGGTTTTTCGACCAATTAGCCGCGAAGAGCTTATTGATGAAACGTTGGCCCCCGTTTATTTCCTTGCGCAGGGTAGATATAAGGAAGCTTTAGAAGACAACAGCGAAATTCCTTCCCACACTCTGGCTGTCTTGTATATGGTCTTCGCCCACGGCGCGCTCACTGATCTCACTCTTCCTCCATACAATGCAGAAGCTGAAAACTACTTCCATTTGGGTCGCTTGGCGCTGTCGATGCAGCCCGTTTACGATTTGCCTACCACGCAAACTTTACAAGCTTTATGTTTAATGTCAAGTTATTATGCGAACCACGGGAGACATCCTACGCTCGACAGTGCGTGGTCGATTATGGCACTCGCGAACAAGCTTGCACAGAGCGTGAGTTTTCATTGTAATGCTCGAGTAATGCTAATTTGTTTTGGCAGATCGGTCTACGTATGTCCGTATAGTTGGAAGTCAATAAACCCTCATCGGTACCTAGATCGCGATCCCGCACGCTTTAACATGAGTCCAAAGGCCATTCAACGGCGTCGGTCCCTCTTTTGGGAACTCTTGTCATCCGATATTTTCCATGTGAGTAATCCAACGGTCGAAGTGGCCGATGAATACTCACTTGAGGACAGAGCATGACTCTTGGACGTCCGCCATCAATTAGTTTGTCATATGTTGACTGTGAATTCCCAGAAGATGAGACCTCGACTATAAATGACAAGGGAGAAGTGGAGATGGGTTGTAAGCCTTCTCATGTGTCACCTGCGCCCTCCGTTAATTCAGCTTTTAGTTTTTCGTTGGAAGTATTCTTTCACAAAAGATGTGTTCTTACCAGTGGTAGAACTGACACTCACTGCGACGCCACCGAGCTACGAAACCATTTTAGAACTGGATCGGAAAGTTCGAGAGAAAGTTCTCCCTCCCTCATTAAATCTGTATAGCTCCAACTCTATTGATGAATACACGACACCAACTTCATATGCCCGAGGTCGCCTGTTATTCCAGTTCAGGACTACCAGTGGGATTTCCAACTTGCAGTAGATTCTTTCCGCTCAACCAACATCTTAGCAATGTTGTACATACACCGCAGCTTCTTCGCCCAGGCTATGCTGGATTTTCCTACTAATCCACTTCGTAGCCCCTTTGCACCTTCCTTTCTGGCTGCCTACCGATGTGCTTCAGCAATTATAAAGACCACCGTGATAAAGTTTCAGAAATTTCCTGACTTGTTTTCTCGGTTTTGGACATTCTGGAGTCATCTGCTATCTGCTGCAGTAAGTACGACTATTCGCAACTTTGCTAACGCTCATATATTGTTTTCAGGTCATTGTGGGAGCCATTGCTACTAGGGCGCCGTCTTCTACGATGGCACCCGTTGCACAGTTGGAACTTGACCTAGCACTGAAGTTGTTCCGGAGTGGTGCTCTTATATCTCCTCGTGCCAAGAGTGGATTGGTAAGTTCAGATACGGTACCTATACGCATATCAATCGAACTGTTGCAATCCAGGCCGTTTTAATGCACCTGAAAGCCAAGGCTCAACAAGCACAAGGACAATTGCCTGTTAACAGGGCCAATTCTCTTTACACTGGTCCTGCCGCGCTGCTACCAGAGAATGGCGTCGATGAGCTTGCAGTGTTTGGAGGTCAGACACAGATCCTAGTCAGCAAAATTCTCTCGCAGCAGAGTCGTAGAAAGACCCAGAGCTCGTCTCCTTCGGTATCAGCGAGCGCAGCCAGCTCACCATCCACCACTTCTGAAGAGGGTCATACCCATTCGGATGCCGTACCCGAAGTTCATCCATCACTTGTCGAATACTTGTCGATGTTGCCGCCACCCACCATGTCCAGTCCTCCTGCAATGAGCGCCACTCCTGTGTCCACACAGTTCACTTTCGATCAGCGACCCGTCTTCCAGACTGACATGTTCACTGATGTTCTACCTGCCGTGACTTGCGAGTCGTCGTCCCAGCAGACATTCCCACTACCTTCCACTTTTGACGAGCAATTCATGAAAAACTTCGCAGATGCTAACCTGGTCGGGTCACCTTCAACCCCGGAGGCGATCGCCAACAGCTTTGATAACATAGAACTTTTAATGTCAGGCGAGTCGCGTGTGGACGAGAGGTGGCTGGCCTTGATGCAGGATGTACTGAATCCGTCAGTTTCATGAAATGATTCCGTACGTAGGGTCATGTAAGCTAGGTCTAGGTCCCGCTTGTGACTGTATTGCATTACATTGGCTAAAGCATATCTCGTGTAATCCTAGCCCAACCCTGCGATCATTGATCACTAAGATGAATGATCTGTGGAGATTAGCCTTTGGGCAACTTCGCGGGTGATCCGCAGATGAAACTTCTGTGCTCGAAACAGGGTCGATGAGTCAGATACAGATTGCGCGAGAGAAAGGCGATGGGTGGGTTATCACTTCTGCCGACCCGAGTAGAGATCCAGAAAAGAAACCTTGTCTTCCCAACCGAAACCGATGCGTTTCATTTTGCCAATTCTTGCTATTAAGACGGCGCATACTTCGGACAGCATGTCAACAGCCAAGTCCGGGACAACCTCGCTCACAACAAAAAGCTGGGAGGAAGGGGAATCAGAGAGTGGAACCATGCGAACGGACATGGTTTGAGGAGACAAAGTACTTGCAACCGTGAAGAGATGGTAAAGTGGGTTGAATGTAGAGGATGGGATGGAATGTGTAAGGGATGGTTGGAAAATGGTCGGAGGATTGTACCTAGCGACATTGGCATGAAATAGTCACGAAGCAAGATGATATCCCTACCTGGTACACAGTATGAATACATTGCACTCTTTCACTGGAACGTGATAGCCTTCAAAAACACGAGCAAAACGAAGAAGACCGCGTCCGTTGCTTGTCGTGCACTCGGGAAAGACCACGACTGGTCGTTCTGAAGACTGTCGGATGTCTTCAAGAGAGGTGAATGGACCTGAGGAAGGTGACAGCGGAGTTCTACCGGTGGCCCGTACCATTGACAAAATGGATACTCGGCGGAAACCTCGGATAGGTAAACGTGGACTGATGGTTCGAGCGGGGGCAGATATCGCAGCGGAGCCCGTCTTGCGACCGGGTCTGTAGGATATGGTCTCCCGATCAGAAGTAGAGGGTGTTG
>JBBPJL010001077.1:0-11427 GCA_038088675.1 Xanthoconium separans
CTCCTGATCTACCAGAAGTTGATCTCCTCCATGACAACCAGTATCAACCATGCCCGCATCCAGCAGGATGTGGCGGAGTACTATCGTTATGCGATGTTCTCACATAAGTGGGAAGACAGCGAGCCTCTGTATGAGACAGTCATATGCACCATGGTTTATGATCTCGAGGATTCTCCCGCTAGCAACAAGCTCCAAATGTTTTGCAAGATTGCGCGGGATGCTGGGTTACACTGGGCATGGAGTGATACCTGTTGTATCAATAAAGCAGATCACTTTGTACTCCAGGAAGCCCTGGTCTCCATGTTCAAGTGGTATCGGGGTGCTGCTCGGACGTTGGTTCTACTTCGTGGAGTTCACTCTCCGTCGCGGCGTGGTAATCTCGTCAACAGCATCTGGAACTCGCGTGTCTGGACATTCCAAGAATACCATGCTTCAAAGGTTGTGCACTTCTTCAACGAAGACTGGACGCTATATTCGAACCTCGACATTCCCAACCACAAGGAATCACTCGAAATACTTTCGGAGATGGAGAAAGTAACTGGAATCTCGACCCGAGCGTTGATGGCACTTCAACCTGGGTTGGACGATATACGGGAGAAGTTATGTCTAGCTTCATCACGACAGACGACCCTATTGGAGGACGAGGCGTATTCACTGTTTGGGATATTTTCCATTTCCCTGCCAGTTGTGTACGGCGAGGGCGATCAAGCGCTTGGACGACTTTTGTCACATCTCCTCACGAGCTCTGGTAACACCAGCATCCTTTCATGGACCGGGACATCGGGAGGCTTAAACAGCTGTCTGCCAGCACGCATTGGCATGTACAGCCAGCCGTTGACCACGCACATCCCGCCAGCCATTACAGATGCCGAAATAGAGACCATCATTGCCAGATTGCGCAACTCGACAATCAGTCTCAACTTGGTCGCAGAATTCTACGACTGACTTGATCAGCTCCGTGTCCCATCGTTTTCGGGAAAACGGATGACCCTCCCATGTATCACTTTCAAAATCGGGCCTTTATCGGTTTCTTGGAGTGGGTCGGAACGAGTGTTCCTCGCACAAACAACTGCGTTCGGGACTGTGGACATCAAGACAGCGGAAGATCTTTCTCGATACAACACTCTCTACATCATTCATCCATGGATTGACTATCTCCTTGATCGACAACCGGTGGGAAATGCACTCGAGGAGATAGTCGAGGAGATCGCAGACGATCAGCCGTCTTCGATGGACGAGCAGTCTGCATTCCCCGCTACTTCGGGTAGCGCCTTAACGGCGCGACGTTCACGAACGGCCCAGTTCGCTTCCCGCTTTGGGCTGTCGTTTGGTGTACGCAGGACCACGCGGCATCGAGAAGGAGCCCCTCATCGGCCCCTTCGTCTCTCTCACCGACAAACAAAAAATTACGTGACCTTCAAATTCTCGCTCGACTGAGGCAACCATTTGGTGCGTTGTTGCTCGCACCGAGCCGCAACGTTGCAGCCTACAAGAGGGTTGCTACTGACAGTGTGATCACTGTCCAAGTCAAGGAGATCACGCCGACGATATTGGACAAACTGATGGACGGCGTATCTGTCATTGATGTGCTTTGACCTTGGCGATCAAATGCGCGTGCGTCAGAGTGTCCTCGGTTTTATTCTCTCTGTGGTCCTTTTTTCGTTGCCATATGAATAGTGTGCTCTACTCTTCCCATTTCATCTTCTTAGGACCCTATTACTTATGTCCTTCCTATAGTGATTTGAAATTGACTCCAACCCATGTATGCACTGTGCTCCCGTCACGCCGTCAACGCTGCGCGCCAAGTACGCGGTGCCAACACACATTGAAAAAGCACGGCCCGGGACTCGGCGGGGTTCGAGTTGAGACCGTTAAACCAGTCAGCTCCTCTCCTCACCCATCCTAGGTTTGTAAGGCGCTATGACACATGCGCTGTATAGGATCGACCGGTTATTTAAAAAGGTGGGGGAAGCTTACTAAGCTCCCCGACGGAGCCTCTCATCGGCCCCCTTCGTCTCTCTCACCGACAGACAAAACATTGCATGACCTTCAAGTTCTCGCTCGACTGAGAACCATTTGTTGCATTGTTGCTCACACCGAGCCGCAACGTGGCAGCATACAGGAGGGTTGCCACTGACAGTCTGATCACTGTCCAAGAAGGAGATCACGCCGACAGTATTGGACAAACCGATATACGACGTATCTGTTATTGACGTACAAACAGATCGATCGAAAGGGAACGGAAGGATACGGAAGGATACGGAAGCCACTCGGGAGGTAGAATAACACATGGGACGTGGTACTAGTCTGCAACGGGTGGCAATCCCCCCTGACTCAGTCTAGGATGTTGCGAGGAACCTTAGCCCTTTCCAGTCTTGTCGCGATCGCGATCGCGGCCCAGATACCTTTCGCTGAAGTTAGGACCAAGGCTCAGTGGAGTCTCGACAACCTACCGGATCCTAATGGCACTGATCATCTTGTGTTCGAGACCGTGCACTCGCTCCTTCAGCACTGGCCTAACACCCGTATGAGAAACGGTATGTGGTTTGCTTCTATTTCACGGTTCTCGAACATACTCTTGTTCAGGTCATAACATCGTTCCCGGACGAATCCCTAAGGGAACACTTCTCTACCACGGGACTTGGCGGAAAGAATCACCTCCCGGCCCAGAATGGGTTGCTACAGATCCTGAGCACTCGTATTATTTCTGTCGGGCTTTTTTCGCACAATCCCAACATGATTGTTGGCATCTCACGCTCGTCACCACGCGACCACTCAAAGTCATATACTTTGATGGTAGCAGTTCCGCGAAAATTCCGTATGGCACGATGGATACACAGGACCTTCTTGTGTGGCGAAGGTCACATAGTCATGAGCCATTCGATGAATTTCAGCGGATCCGAGACCTTTGCGCATGGGGAGAGAACTTTGGGGTAGATGGATTTGTGAGGTAAATTCTAATTTCATCCGATCTCCTCCTGAATTGAATATATATATATCGCAGGATGGAAATGGATTTGTGGGTGAACCATCACTCTCTTGCATCAGTTCTTCTTAAAATATAATTAGCGAGGTCATGCTCTGTAACTTCACATCTGGCGTTGGCGTGGTCTCTTTCTCGAATCTAGTGAAGCAAATGGATAACGGACTAATAAAGCGTAAGACTAGTCCACTTTCTCGCTGAAGTAAATCTGATGTGGCTTCGTAAGCGGATTACCTTTCCTTCGAAGTCTACTATTCTGGTTCCTGGCACAACCACTTTCCTGGCGAGACACGTGTCCAGTTGGATCTGCCTGGACTGGTCTCCTTCTATGATACAAAACTTGCACCGTCATTGATCGACATCCGGGCTGGCCAGGAAAGGTGGGACCACCGTGTCCAAAATATATCCCGCGAAGATTTGTCGGCCGTAAAGTCAAGGCTCGAGGCATCCTTGGTCAGACCCGACGGTCAGTCGAGCGGAAACGACTGGAGAACACTCATCCAAGTCATCGTTGACCGATATGCCGGGCGGCTCGAGCTGACACGCCTTCTTCTCAACTCGTCTGTAACCGAGCCGGATGAGATCATCAATCTCGCCAATAAAACTCAAACTCAGCTTAGAATCATGTTGACACCTTACCTACTCCTCTCGGTCATACAAACTGGCCCATCGAATGAGAACTGGACGGTTCCTATTTACAAGCACTGTGCCACGACACATACCTACGCGATGAGTCCAGACTTGGATTCTATGACAGATTCAGAGAATTTGCTTCTTCAGGCAATACGAGGGACCACCCGAGAGATTTGCCGTGTGGTGACAAAAATGTGGACCGCCGGTGTTCATGCAGGGATCGATTCGTTATCGAACACCAAGGAGTCCCCCGACATCGCCGAAGTAACCCATCTTTGGGATGTTTGGACAGAGGAGCTGGGCAACTTGATGGCATGGCTTGACTGGAACGTATGGATCAAGTGCAATCCTGGCTGTGGTCCTGAGGTATTTATCCTTTGATTGAATATCTTTGTATCAATGGCTGATGAACGATCGGCAGGAAATGTGCTATCTACCTACGTGGCCTCATGGCTTTCCTCGGCCTCGCAGATGGCCTCCCCCGCCAGATTCCGATGGACCACGGCTAGAAAATATATCCAGTTTCGACATCCGGGCTATGGCCATGCAAAGGCTCGCGGAGGAAATGGGACGCATCGTCGAGCCCGGACCTGACGACTGGATCCGGCCGCAACCCAGATGCGTCAGACGGGTCGATCCCTATGACCTGTGATTGGTGATAAGCAACAATATTTATAGATACTTTTTGCTGAACAGAAGCGGGGGCTCGGAACCATCTACACGCTTTAGTCGTGTTGTAAATAGGCTCCCCCTTTTCTACAATCTTTCCCATTCGAACGTTCTTCAGAGCTTTACAGGCTCATTACATTCATCATTCATCATGGGTTCGAGGCTTCCCCAGTGTTAATGGCAAGGCTCGAGCACTAATTTACATAAATAACATTAACTACATAGAGAAACGTTGTACAGACAAGTGCGCAGCCAATGATTTACATTGACTTCAAGGCCAGTCCAACTTCGGGACTTTGGGCAACTAAACTGGCTCATGGTTGGAGTACTATACATGCTTATACATATACGGTTGGTGTCAGTAATTTGCAAGCTCAACAGCGCATATATTTTCTCTTCTGTTGACGACGAACCTCCCCACAAATCGATATACTTATCCATGCCATCTTCCCCGCTGATTCCGAAATGGATGACTACTCCTTCTCATACCTATCACGATCAAGATCCTCAATAATTAGGAAAACACGTCAGGAATTGGTTGGGGATCACATCAACTTCAAACTTGGTTAATTCAGGTCGGAGGTACGGTCCATGTCGAAGATGTGGCATGTTCATAGCCACGGATTTTTAGATCTCCTTGCTTGTTGGTCCTCCAGTAACGAATGCAGAGCAACTCGTCCCAAAGGTAAACTCCTTGTTGATGCTTTAGCTGAACTGGCGATTGAACTGAAGCTGAAAAATGGGAATAAGATAATGGCACAGCAGCGTGGGTATTCATTTACATCTAGGAACATGCTGTTCACTGGCCTTGACTTTACCTGCGACAATTAGACTCGCACTGACGACTTCGTCGTCGACAATGACTGGTGTGTATTGTAAGATAGAGTGTGTTGGGTACTAACGTTGAACAAGCAGGTTCCCTGTCCATCAAAATCAATGAAGTTGGATTCGGCAACGCACTGGTATTTTCAGCGAATGGAAAGCATCTTGTGGGTGGTGGGTACAATGGCCTTCGAATCTGGCGAGTAGCAGACGGCAAAGAAATGGCGACGATGAAAGTGGGGAGTGTCTTGTGTCTCGCTGTTTCCAAGGATGGAAAATGGATCGCAGCCGGGACAAAGAAGGGCCACTTGTCCGTGTGGAATGCCGAGACGTACGAACAAGTCTTTGAAAAGGTCACCGAGGATGTGTCGGCTTTTGCAGTCGATTTTTCGCCTGATTCGACCCGGCTCCTCGCAGGCTGGGTTGACAGGTCTGTCATCGTTTGGGATGTCGCAACGAACAAACAGATACAAATGCTCGACCACCCACGATTGTCAAGCGCAGCGAAATATTCGCCAGATGGTAGTCGAATAGCGACGGTCAGCCCAGATTCTGTTCGAGTCTGGGACAAAGACGGCGATTTTCTCGTGGAAATTACCGTAGATGTGAGGTCTCGCTACAACAGATCTCTCCTCTGGTCCGGCAACTACCTCTTCGTCATAGCAGGCAATAACGTAATCAAGGAATTCGATGCATCCACCGGGACAGTGGTCACAGAGTGGTCAGTTCCTGATGCTCCCAAACGACCACAGTGCATAGCCCTGTCACCAGATGGGGAATGCATTGTATACTCTGCGAAAGATACTGCTATAGTCTACGACACGTCAACACATATCCAGCTTGGTCTCATCCGACACCCGAGAGACATATATTCCCTCGCAGTCTCACCGGACGATCAGTTCATTGCAGTTGGTGGTGGAAATGTTATCATCCACGATCTCAAACGTGTCCTGCCTGAAGCTCATTCTATCGTAAGTATGGCATCATCTACTCTGGATTCATTCATTGATTTGTTTAAAATTGCGCTCGACTTATGGCAACAGGATCGCCTGGTAGACGCAGAAGCGTCACTCGCGGATACTATCTTCAATCCTGAACAAAGCTACCATGCGTTCGCAAACAGAGCGCTCATACGATCGCGATTGCGGTATTCGGACCTAGCAATTGAGGATGCCAACAACGTGCGTCCCGTTTTGTACCACACTTTTTATACTCACTTCTAGTAACTCAGTCGATCAAGATTAAACCATCCGTCATTGGCTATATCGCGAAGAGCGTCGCTCTCATTGGAAATGGCTCAAAGGACGAAGCATGCCGCATACTTGACTTGGCATTCAGGTACTGTGATCGAGCTATTGTGGATTATCTCCTTTTGATTAAGGTGGGTGTTCGTTATTTGTCCAATTTGGTTTCCCTTCATTTCCTTGTCTTACTCAGGCTGTCGTTCTTTTCATCGCCGGAAAACACGACGATGCGCTATCGCGCGTCGACGACCTCATTGCTACAGTGAGCAATGACGCAATCTACTGTGTCCAGGCAAGTACATAACACCGTTGTATGATACCATCACCATTGACATCTGATAGGCATACATGCATATTCTTCTGGGAGACTCTTTTATGGATACTAACGACTGTGAGAGTGCGATACACTCGTTTGAACGTGCACAAGCCCAAATGCGACACTGTACGAGGCGTCGCCGTCTCGAGTTCATCGCGCTGGTAAGCTTTTTGTGGATCGTCTAGCGACACGTGAGCAATGGTTAATGGATTTGACAGATATTCGGTTGGAAGTGTGATGATCTTAGCGTCACCATCCGACGTCGTCTTTGCGAGGCCCTGTATGCAGGGGGTCGCACCGAAGATGCAACCAAATCTCTTCTCGAATTGGCAAGTATGCTTCAGGAAGAGGTCTATACCAGCGGACCATTGACTGAGTGGATTTCTGGTGAGCTTCTGTCTACCCGTTTGTCTTCATTGCTCAACCGTTTTTGTCAGATTTCACACGAAAATGTCTCTCTGCTCACAAGGCTGTCGACAACGCAGAATCAAAAGAAATTATCCAGCATAACCCGTCGATAGCTCGTTCACAGAGCCTCCTACCTCTTTTAAAAGTGTGGGCGAAAACGACATTACTGAATCGCTCTTGGAAAGGTGCTTTGGGCATCGCCGTTAGCGTGAGTGTCTCTTGTGACTCTATCCATGTCTCGTGGGCCTGAAATTCTCGGTTTCGAGCTCCGAGTTCCGAGATTCTTGGTTTATAGGGCTATATGCGAACGTCTTGAAACGATTGACCGCATAACGGACGCAATCAAATGTTTTGACCAAATGAACAATGAATTGACCCAGGAGTCGACCGATTATGACGAGCGGGTGAAGTGGGCCGTAGGTGAGCAGTTTCGCATATTGTACTAAGTATACATGTCCTTCCTGCTACAGACTTCAAGCAGTCTTGCGCTGAAAAGCTGGAGCGCTGTGGTGATACTGCAGTGGATGCTGGACGACATGTTGATGCAATTACTCAGTACTCCACCGCACTGTCGCTTAATCCAGCCGGCCTCAAAAATATCTACATCAAACGAGGCAAAATCTATGTGGAAAGGGGGCTATGGGAAGATGCTGTGGATGATGCGAGCAAGGTATGCTATTTCTGCATTCTGTTTGACCCAGTTGATGCAATAGCATTAGTTGATGGCGCTCGATAACTTGTCGGAATGGAGTTGTGACAGAGTGTTGGCGGAATGGGCAAAAGTGAAATTGACAAATGAGTCCTGGAAGGTTGCGTTGTCAACTTCGAGTGGTGTAGGCGCACTTCTCCTTGATACCCGTGCAATATTAATGTGTTTAATTCAAAGTTCATGGTACCGAGATCCTTAATATATCGAGCACTGTGTGAACAGCTCGTTGAATCTTTTGACCGCGTAGTGGACGCGACTGATTGTTTCCTTGCAATGGAAGCCGAATATGCACACCAGACACAAAGCAAGCAAATGGAATGGATCTCCGGTGAGTGCTCCTTGCTGAGAGACAATGACTTTTGTGACCATGCTCTCAGAATTTAAATCACATTGTTCCGGAAAGCTAGAGGGCCTTGGCAATTCTGCTATGGAAACTGAACAATATGACGCAGCCATCTCCCGATACTCTACTGCATTGTCCCTCAATCCAACTATGCCACGACTTCAAGGTCTCTTCATCAAACGAAGCAAGGCTTACATAGCATCTGGCTTGTGGGAGGTCGCGTTAAATGATGCGCACAAGGTGGGCTACTTCTTGTCATGTAGACTAGTTTATGCCGAACGATCATGGTCAGGTGATTGAGCTTGACCCGGTGTCCCCATGGGGCTATGAGAGGAAGTATACAGCGTTGCTCATGGCCGGAAAGTATGGAAATGCAATCGATGCATTTGAGCTGATGCTGTTGAAAATGTCGCAGTCAACAGATTTGGAGACTCGTGGTGAGGATACCGACTTCCTAATAAAGCTCATCTCCTGACATTTTCTCTCTCCCAGAGCTTCGCCACCAGTATGTACACCCAGATGAAACAAGAGCGGTCATTCGGGGAGCCGTTCAGGATGCCATCCGTGACTCACCACGAGTGCTGGTTAATACCATCTCTGGTCGCCTCTTTGACAAATCGGAACAGGCCTCTGCATTTGAATCGCTCCTGATCTACCAGAAGTTGATCTCCTCCATGACAACCAGTATCAACCATGCCCGCATCCAGCAGGATGTGGCGGAGTACTATCGTTATGCGATGTTCTCACATAAGTGGGAAGACGGCGAGCCTCTGTATGAGCAGGTCATACACACCATGGTTTATGATCTCAAGGATTCTCCCACCAGCAACAAGCTTCAAATGTTTTGCAAGATTGTGCGGGATGCTGGGTTACACTGGGCATGGAGTGATACCTGTTGTATCAATAAAGCAGATCACTTTGTACTCCAGGAAGCCTTGGTCTCCATGTTCAAGTGGTATCAGGGTGCTGCTCGGACGTTGGTTCTACTTCGTGGAGTTCACTCTCAGTCGTGGCGTGGCAACCTCGTCAACAGCATCTGGAACTCGCGTGTCTGGACATTCCAAGAATACCATGCTTCAAAGGTTGTGCACTTCTTCAACGAAGACTGGACGCTATACTTGAACCTCGACATTCCCAACCACAAGGAATCGCTCGAAATACTTTCGGAGATGGAGAAGGGAACTGGAATCTCGACCCGAGCGTTGATGGCACTTCATCCTGGGTTGGACGATATACGGGAGAAACTATATCTAGCTTCATCACGACAGACGACCCTATTGGAAGACGAAGCGTATTCACTGTTTGGGATATTTTCCATTTCCCTTCCAGTTGTGTATGGCGAGGGCGATCAAGCGCTTGGACGACTTTTGTCACAGCTCCTCACGAGCTCTGGTGACACTAGCATCCTTGCCTGGACCGGGACCCCGGGAGGCTTCAATACCTGTCTTCCAGCGCGTATTGGTGTGTACAGCCAACCGTTGACCACGCACGTCCCCCCAGCCGTTACAGATGCAGAAATGAGGATCACCACTGTTAGATTGCGCAACACGTCAATCAGTCTCAACTTGGTCGCAAAATTCTACGACCGACTTGATCAGCTCCGTGTCCCATCGTTTTCGGGAAAACGGATGACCCTCCCATGTATCACTTTCAAAATCGGGCCTTTGTCGGTTTCTCGGAGTGGGTCGGAACGAGTATTCCTCGCACAAACAACTGCGTTCGGGACTGTGGACATCAAGACAGCGGAAGATCTTTCTCGATACAACACTCTCTACATCATTCATCCATGGATTGACTACCTCCTTGATCGACAACCGGTGGGAAATGCACTCGAGGAGATAGTCGAGGAGATCGCAGACGATCAGTCGTCTTCGATGGACGAGCAGTCTGCATTCCCCGCTACTTCGAGTAGCACCTCAACGGCGCCACGTTCACGAACGGCCCAGTTTGCTTCCCGCCTTGGGCTGTCGTTTGGTGTACGAAGGACCACGCGGCATCGAGAAGGAGCCCCTCATCGGCCCCCTTCGTCTCTCTCACCGACAGACAAAAAATTACGTGACCTTCAAGTTCTCGCTCGACTGAGGCAACCATTTGGTGCGTTGTTGCTCGCACCGAGCCGCAACGTTGCAGCATACAAGAGGGTTGCTACTGACAGTGTGATCACTGTCCAAGTCAAGGAGATCACGCCGACCATATTGGACAAACTGATAGACGGCGTATCTGTGATTGACGTGCTTTGACCTTGGCGATCAAATGCGCGTGTGTCCCTCGTTTTTCGTCCCCCCTGTGGTCCTCTTTTCGTTGCTATATGATTAGTGTTTGGCTGCACTTCTCCCATTTCATATTCTCGGGATTCTTATTACCTTTGTAATGTAAATGAACTGAAATTGACTCGAACTGCACTTCCAACTCATCTACAGTGCACCTGTCAGGCTGTCAACGCCGCGCCAAGTGCGCGATACCACCACACACATGAACAAGCATGGCCCGGGACTCGGCTGGGTTCGAGTCGGGATCGTTAGACAAGCCAGGTCTCCTCACTTCTGCTGTTTGTATGGCGCTATGACAGAGTATGGGATCGACCGGCTATTGCTTAGTGAATACCAGATCTGACCGTCCATCTGCCTCCGTCGGTCCGCTGGTCGCGTGAGTATACGCATGGGGTTGATCGGCCCGTTTGCATCATGATCATCATTACATTTTTTCCGTTGGACTGATGAGTCACATTCGAGGCGGTGGAATGTCGAAGCACAGGAAAAATGACGACGACGCAGACAAGGATGATTCGGGAGCGCTGACCCTGCCCAGACCTGGATGAACACGGTCCGGATCCCTGAAAAAGCGAGATCTCGATCTACTTGACAAACGAGATCACAGTAAGATGGATTGACGACTAACAATAAACATGAGACCGTCGGGCTTGAATCGATGGATGTTCGGCCGCGCATGAGCCGCTGGCGCCTGGTCTGGGCCAGGGGATCACTCACCTACTCAGAGCGGAACATGCAAGACTGTTGCAAGATTGCTTCGTAAGTTTCTGACGTGGCAACCCGTCGTACACGATGTGATGCACGTCCTGAATTAGGTCGCCACCCCCTGTTGCGGGCATTAAGCTGCCCAGTCTGCAGTCCCTTGGCCGAAGAAACCGGACAGAACTCATCTCATCACGGCTGCTGAAGTCCAGTGTTATCACCTCCGTAGGACCACGAGCAACATCATGTTATTTTCCGGCCGACCGCCACTTTGGCGAACAAGAACATCACCTGTCCAAAAAGGAGAACAACAGAAAAACTGCTGACC
>JBBPJL010001078.1:0-11413 GCA_038088675.1 Xanthoconium separans
TTCCGTAACCAGCTCCTGTCAGCCAACTAAACCCCGAAAAAGAATGACGGCATGCAAAGGACCTTGTAAAAGAAGTTGCTATGCATATCGGCGATACGTTGATATGACCAGCGTCCATGTACGAGCAGCAACTTTGTCAGGAACCTAAATTGGCCAAAGGCGTAGTCCGCAGACATGGCAGCCTGAGATCCTTCATGACCCAACAACCCACAGCCAACGTTTGCCTCTTGAATCATCGCCACGTCATTGGCACCATCACCGATGGACAAGGTCATCGCTTTCCGACCTTCTTTGACCTTAACAGCCCATGAACACATGCCCGGATGAAAAGAAAACATGAAAGTACTTACCAGCTTCACCGTCAACGCCTTCTGAGCGGGGGATACACGGCAACACACGACCGTCTCACATTGCGTACCAAGGTTGAGGAACAAAGGTTTGATATCGGGCGTCAATGCATGTCGCAACGTCTCGCCGTCAATGACGACCGCAAACGCAGCCTGGGCGCCAGGCACAAAGCCCCGTTTACGGGGTTCCAAGGACGGCGGACCTAAGATGGACGCGATCTTGTTCAGCCCCGCCTCAATTTGTGCCCGCGTTCCCTCGGGGTTGTCAGCTGATAGGATCATGACCTCCATGTCTTGCTTGAGCAGGTTACAGCTGAATCCGATCTCGATGGCAGTTTGCAGCTTATCGCCTGGAAAGGGTATCTTAAGAGATAGACCATGAAGGCGACGTCTTGCTCACCTGTCAATATCCACAATTTGATACCTGCGCGGTGCAATGTATCGATTGCTTCAGGGACACCCTCTTGCAACTTGTCTTCCAACGCAGTGGCACCGAGCAACACGAGCTCTTGTTCAATACTCGATGCTGCTTTCTCGACTTCTTCCTCCCGATTCTCCGTCGCCGCGGTCGCCGCATCATACATCCTCACCCACATCAAGAACTGATCTTCGGCCAACACTCTGTACGCGATACAAAGTGTCCTCAGCCCTCCATTGGCGAACATGTCCATATCCTTGGTTGTCTTCTCCTTGAGCACCGGATCGACATCGGCCGAAAGCCGCTCGTAAATGACCGAGTCCGCGCCTTTGCAATACAAGACAATCCGACCATCCGGCGTGCGAACAATCACGCTCATCCGTTTCCGAGTACTGTTGAACTCGAGCGTCTTCAACAGTGTGTACCGCTCGGGTTGCCCCATCACCTCGATATCGATGTTGTCCTTGGATTTGGCTACGAATGGGAACCCAACATCCCTCGCGGCAGCCACAAGCGCAGCCTCGTCCGGCGATTCTGCCTTGTACTCGAGATACCACGGCTTCTCCGTTTGCGCAGGTTTGTCTGCAAGGACGGTGTGGCAGACGGCCAGCGCGCGGAAAAAAGCAGTAATGTGCCCCGCTTGTTCGGACGAGCGGTCTGCAATGTCCTCGGCGAGCTTTGGCGAGACGAGCGTAAGCTTGTCGATCTGCGCATACCGATTCTTGAACAGCTTCGAGAGAGTGGACACCATGGTGTCTTTGAGCTGGGCCAGCTTCCGTGCGAGTTCCTCTGGTTCCACAGTATCCGCTCGACCCTCTCTCGTCGCAGCACCACGTTGCGCTTCAGTGATACCCTCCCCATAGACGACCCCGTGAACAGAACATTTTTGGAATTCCATGACGTTCTGCGTAAGCGTACCGGTCTTGTCTGAAAAGATGTATTCGATTTGACCGAGGTCGTCAGAGATACCCCAGTTCTTGGGCACGCAAGAGGAATCAAATGGTTTGTAGTACATGTCGACGTCTTGCGCGATGAAGTAGGCCTGGATTGTCTTGACGATTTCGATTGATATGAAGAGCGATACGGGGACGATGTTCTGAAATGCGATGAGGCAAGAGCTGCAACAATTATCAAAACGATGAAACCATGGCAGGTGGACCAGACTCACACAAAGGTAACGAGCGCGTTTACCGCGGGAGACTTGGTGGGATCTACGCCCGGTTCATAGAACTTGACGCTCGTTTCTGGCAGACCATCCAGGACACCGAAAATCACTGCGGAGAGAGTACAAATGATGAACAGGAAAACAAAGTTGACGATGACATTAAAGTTGGTCTCCTTGGCGATCTTGGATTGTTTCGATGGCGTTATACCACCGTTCAGGTAGATCTTGGTATCGGGGCCCGTGAAGACGACCAGACCAACAATCCAAGCCGTGTTACGCACGGTGCACCCACGAAGGAGGAGCTCATTGATCGTGATGCCTTCCTTGCGAGTGTCACCACTGGTGGGGTCCGTGTATCGCAACACCCCGCTGTAGAGATACAGATTCTGGTGAGGTGGCTCCGACTCAAGGACAAACGATGCTTTCTCGATATCTTCTTCCGAGGCGATGGAAGAGGTGGCTCGGAGAGCCTTGCGCGGCTTCAGGTTTGTCTCCCCGTCGAGGTTCTTCGTCTCTAGATAGCAGAGTCCGTCCGGATCGGAAGTTGACAAGACGACCACGTCCGCTGGGACCTGCTCGTTCTCCCTCAACAGCACGATATCGCCAACTTCCAGCTTCTTCCACAGAGTCCTCTCCCATCTCGCGGTTCCATTGATTCTCCGCTTCCAGTCAATGACACCAGACGACCGAGAGCGTATGCTCTGCTGATATGATGAGAACGACCTGTTGTTACTCCAAGAACCGACTTCTGTGGTAGGAGGTAAACCGGGTGGGTATGTGTGCGAATCGATGCTTGCAATGTCTTCGAGCTGTCTCCCACCCGCACCAGTCGGTTTTCCAAAGCTGAGCGTGCTCTCGTTGGGGTCTGCGGTGCTGACGCTGATCCTGTCACCATCTGCGCCTTTGTTTAGCACGATCCGCATGCCTTCATATGCTTCCTTTTCGCGGAGTTTTTGAACACCTTTAGAGACCTTTCCTGGAGCCTTGATGCGGAGTAGTCGCTGGTACCACGGACGGGGATCGAGGGGTTGGTTGACGTTGTGCCATTGACCGAGACACGTAACGGCGGAGGTGTTGACTTGTTCGTCGAGCTGTGCGCGGCGGTAATCCTCGACACCGTCTTTGATAGCGGTGACGATGAGGATAAAGAGTATAGGAAGGGCGGCAGTGGATGCAGAGGCGGCTCCGAATATGGGAAAGACTTGAACGAGTTAGAAGGAGCGATTATCGAGAGATGGCACTCACTTTGGACAACGACGAGGGCCAAAAAGTAAATGTTGGCTATCCTGTGAGGCGGGGTCAATGAGTGTAGAAGGGCACATAGTTGGATGTCTCACCGGTGGAATTGCTCAAAGAGGTTCTTGGGTAGGAATGTCAGTAGGGTATATCCTAGAGGGAGTGAGAAGAGAGAAAGGGCGAGCGGGTGTAGGACTCACTGCTAGTCCGTACTTTGTTCCTGGGATAGCGAACGAGGGGTTGGCCATCCTGATCGACTTCCATTGCGGAGAGCGGTGCGTTGACGTATACATTTCTGCGCTGACCTGGTATGTGCTTGCCGGATTGGAGGGTTGTTGCATCTGAAACGGCCGAGTCTGTGGTCTTTGGACGCTTGTCTTTTCTGAAGAAACGAGAGCGTTTTCTGCGGGCAGACCTCCTTTCTGCGCGTAACTCTGAGCGAATGGATTCTGCGATGGTTGAGGCTGCGGTGCGGACGGTGCGGAGACGGAGGTCAGGGTCTATCGGTGCATCATTGTCGTCGTCGTCGTACGAATTTGGCTGAGGTGTGCGCTTGAACGGGGACATTTAGTGGTATACGACGGGTATTCTGAGCGGTCCAGAGCGAGTGCCAGCACTGTGGAAAGGACCAAGAGACACGGGCGGGAACAATGCGGCGGCAGTGTTCGGTCCTCCATCATAATCGTACAGCTTGTTTGATTACCCCGGTGAATATTCTAAACTCGACTAGCTATGCTCGTTGCTCGTTGCTCAGCGCTTCGTGTACGAGACACGTCGCCATCGTCGGTGCTGGCGCCGCCAGTGAGCTCACCCTTTGATCATTCGGCCTTCATTCAGCTTGCCTGATCACCTCACCCTTCCTCTTCATCCAGACCGGTTCAAAGTCACTATATTCGAACAATCAGCAGCCCCAGTGGGGGTGGCCATGTCCATCCCCTTCGACAAATCCAAGTACGGCGTAGATTACCACACCTACGCCATGCTCCAAGCCCGCATTCAAGCCCTCTTCCGTCGGCTTGCAAGTCAGTTTCGGTCGCGACCCCGACGCTGACTTCTGGTCGAACGTCTTTCCGAGTCATGTCATCGACAAGTGTGTGCCTGTCTCTCTCCCTGGTGTCCAGTTTAACGCTCTCAGGTTTCACTCCGACATTCAAAAGTCTGGGCGCATTCTAAAGGTCATCAAGGCTCTCGAACCCCGGTTTGCAGTCATCTCTGTAGATGCAACGCTGCGAATCTTGGGGTTTTCGCAGGTTCGTCCCTTTCTTCGGTACCATGTTTTGCTCCCTCAATCTCGCCCCCAAGGTCTTTGAACAAGTCGTCGTCGACCCCCTCGTAGCCCTCTTCTTTGGTACAGGCAATCAAACGCCCTTTGTATCCAGCGCAATACTAGAACGCGTCTTCATGGACCCCTCTATGCTCCTCGTGAGTTCAGACCGTACTCCACGTCTCAGATATTGATATTCACATTCTGCCGGCCCAGTTTGAATGCTCACCGGATTCCTTCCTCGCCTCTGTTCTTGAGATGCGCGCTTTCCCGCGCTTGTCGCTCTTGTATCAGACCTGGGCAAACGAAGTGCAATCCCCCGGCAACGTCGTCCTCTGCGTAAAACAGCAGGTTACTCGGGTCCGTCGCGAACTTGCGAACGTGAAACTGTGGAGCCGTTCAACAGGTGGCACCGATCAAGGACAGGGCGTCTGCGGACCCTTTGGGCCAGAAGCCTATGGAGGGTTTGACGAGTTGATCATGGCTGTCGACGCCGACTCGGCGCTCAAGATCCTGGGAGAGAATGCGAAGTGGCTGGAGAAAAAGATCTTGGGAAATGTTAAAGTGAGTCTGTCTGACTGGTTTCTCCCCGTTATTCATCTCGCGTCAAGTGTCTATGGGATGTCAGCGTCACACATAGCGATCTGGATTACATGGATAAGGGACTGTCAAGGTTTCTCTGTCTGCTTTGATTTGGACGCCAACATCGATCCATCAGTACTACCGCCTCCCCTATGATCCCTCGCTCAACTCGTCTCGCACAGACAAGGACGCTAAAAAGGCATACGAATTTCCACGACAAGAGTTTGCACCTCTGTACTGTATCCGGAATTATCCCGACGACAAGAAAAAGGTCGAGATGAGCTTTGACCTTAGCAACTACCAACCTCAGGTGGCCTTTAGTCCTCACTCTCTCCCTACTCATCTCACACACGCACAGTTCAAAGGCGAGCACCCTCGCGGTCCTCAGCACCCTCAAACACGTCACATCCGCCTGTTTCACCACTTTCGTCACACATCTTTCAAACCATCTTTCTCGATCGTGATGGAAGCAGCGAGAAATGGAGCAAAGATGATATCCATCCAGACCACGTCATCTCCGAAAAGAGAGTCACGGGTGGCAACACTATGCTGGAACGGTACCCTGGATGATGTATATCAACGGCAAAGTATACGTGTCTCTGTCTCCATTGAATCCTGCGTGTTCATGGTGGATGCTAGTACCATACATCGTACGCAGGCGCCTGGACCATTCTCAGTAAGCACGTTCGTCCTCGCGTGAAGCTTGTGCGATAACTCTCACCACGCTCAGATACGCACGAGATTGCCGTCGTATTAGGCTTGGCGGCGGTGTATCGTCTTGGCGCAGCGTGCGTGTTTCAAGTGATGTCAACAGTGACACAAGTGAGGGATCTCGTTCTCGTATAGCTATCAGTTCGCATAATATCACCAGTGCAAACGACTGTTAGTCTTGGATCCCGTATGGTACGTCGTAGCTACGCAGGTCCGTAGGGATGGTAGGCTAATACTGACAATGTCCGCGTATCTGTTTAGCGTGAGGAGGACCGGGAGGGCATATTTGCGTGAGCATGAAAAGTGGTGCAGGGATGATGTACGCCGGCTTCGCCGAGGATGCAGTTCCATATTACCATGTCCTTCCCTGGGGACAGTTGTCCCAGAATGCAGTGTGTCATCCCCAGCTGTGTCGTTCTATAACTAACCCCCGCCCGTTGTGACCTGTGCATCACGAATCTTGCCTGGGGATCAGAAGATTGTGCACGTGTGTAATCAGCCGAATCAACGCTACAATATCTGAATCGGACTGCAGTCGATCACAGATGTTGATCGTGCATATGCCAGCCCAAAGCCGGTCCGGGACCACTCAGTGCAAGCCATTGGCATCAACAACCTTTCATCATGATCAGAGCAGCCATGTCGCTCCAACCAAAACCAGGTCGGAGGCTGGGCACGGGGAAACGAACATCATTCTGAACAAAAAAAAAGTACACGCCTCCCATCACGGCGGGACATCGCCGAATTCGAACCGATATATCGTGAAGAGGCAGCCTTTGTATATAATAATACAAGAGGGACGCGCACAGTCGCGCTGATTCACTCTACATATATTTGGAAAGCTGTGAGAGAAAATGGATGCGAGACTGCGCACCCATGGATGTGAACAGCACGCTGGAAGGTATCGAGAGTGTTTGTACATACGTATAACTGCAGGCAGAGAAACGTGTGAACCCTGGCAGTCGACAAGCTAGCGGCAAACCTACCGAGCCAATTTCAGAACACAACGGAAAGTATAGCAACCTGGTGTCCATAAACGTGTACTATACCATGGGCCACTTTTCCGACACAGAATACTTGTCGATCATGGCTCGTATGGCTAGCGAGTTGGGTTCCATACCCTGTCCCGCATCGCCACCAGAGACGAGCACCGCGATGTGTGCACTGAGCTGCTGAATGGTTGGGTATTCAAAAACGACGTTGGGCGAGACACGCGAAGCCGCCTTCTTGATCTTTGGGTCCGACGATTTTCGCAGAGCACCCAGTATCCGATTTCTGAAATATGTTACGCCAAGACTGTTATCAAAAAATGTGAGTAGTCTCTTCAAGTCGCTCCACCAACCAGACGCCGCACCTGTCAAAACCTTGAGAAAACAGATCTGCACATGGATCAACGCAGCCGCTGCGGCTGATTTCACGGGCATGTTCCAGTAACCATCCCTTAAGCACTTCAGGTGTCCATGCTGATGGTCCAGCTAAACCACCAGCCTCCGAACTTGCCTCAAAAAGTTCATACCTTGATTAAGCTCAGACGCACATCCATAACATTCTGGTTAAAAGTATCGACCCACAGCGTGTTGATCTCTACTTGATAAGTTTTGAGAGTTGCTTTGCGCTGGATGGTACCCTTGGGCGCACGTAATAAGGGCTTGTTCTTACTCGCAACCAAGATCATCTCCTTGAAAATACGACTGAACGTAGCAGACGTCTCGTTGGCTTCCTCAATTGCTGGCCTTGATGTGCTTCAATCAACGTGCTTATACGAAATCAAAACAAGGGATATATACCAGATTTGATTTCTAAACTTCGCCACGGCTTTCTCGTCGTCGATGTCGATGGCGTGTTCTGGGCGAGGCTCGATGAGGACACCGACTTGGTTTCGCTCCCATCCGAACATGACGACACCCGTTATTAGTGGCGAAGACCCAATGATGGTTTCCATGGGACCAGGAACAGTCTGCTCTCCGGACGCAAGAACTATGACATCGTCAGTCCTTCCAACACTGTCGTTGCGGATGACGAGATGAACACTATGTTCAGTTTAGACTAGCCGGACACGTACATCTTCCAGATGTCCTTGGTCGGGTGTTTAACAAACACATCCGCAGTAGCGTATCCCTTGACATCAGGTAAATTCTCTATCGGCATCTGGTGTCGTTCTGTCGACTGACATTTATCAAACTTGTTAGTATTTCCCGACATATATAGGGGAAACAAGTTCATACCAAGATCTGCAGCTCGTATGTTTCCCCTCCTTGTGGAGCCCACCTGATTTTCTGGGTGTCTGAGAAGCGCACCCACATCCAATCACCATCAACGATATCCTGCTTGTTAGCTGTTGCCACGGGGACTCCGATTTCTGTTGCCCCATAAGCACACATAATCTGCACTCCAGCAGCCCACAACTTGTGACCGACGTTGACGGGCAGAGGTCCACCACCAACAGTCTGGAGACAGTGAGTCCTGGAGGATGTAAACTACACGGGACGGCACGTACGACACAAGCTATTTTCTTCAGAACTTCGACAGCCTTATCTGACGTGACCATCTGTTCGAGAAACGCTGGCACGGCCATGAAGGCATTACATTCCATCCGCTTGAGTTGCTTGATCATGTTGTCGCTCGTTGGTATCACGGGGTGTGCGAGCGGGTCGTCGTAGGTGCGTGGAGGATAGACCACGGTCGTAACAAGACACGAAATAGGCGCATAAAGCCCAGTGGCAATCGCGAAGGAATGGAATGGTGGGAGTGCCATGGCACCCATTCGACGGGGAGGAGTAAAATCAGCATACACACGGAAAGATGCTACAGATCATCAGCGAGCGTGTCTCCAAGCACAGTGTAATAACGTACGGTGTGCCATCCACTGGATTTGAATTCTGTGACTGTGAGGAATGACCTTGGGGTATCCAGTGCTACCCGAGGAATGCATGTAGATGGCAGGAGAATCCAAGTCTGGTCGTTTCAGGGGAGGAGGGTACGGTGTAAAATAATCAGTGGCGATCTCTTTCCCAAGCCTTGGAAAGGCGTAACGGAAGGTGGGGAGTTCATAAATTGTCAGTTGGTTGCCATCGATTTCGCGTCGGATGTCATTCAAAAGGATTTTATGTGCGTGAGCAATGGTTACGATACGTGAGCAGTTCTCCGTCTTCATCATCATGTTAACAATTGCCGTCGCAGAGTTGCGGGGAGATACAGAGAATGGCTATATAATAAGTTCAGAACGGAACTAAAACAAAGATATTTATGCACGTACAACCCACCCAGCAATCGATAAACCAGATATAACAACATGGTAGAGTATTGTGTCCGTGGTGGCAATGATCATGACGACCTCTCCCTCGGCACCTTGACGGGAAGGACGGATGGTATGCGCGACTCGGTGAGCTGCTCGACCAAATTCGAGAAACGAAATTTCAGTCAGTGTCTCAGGAACATTTTCATCCATGTACACAAAGATTGGATGAAAAGGATTTTCTTCCATATGGAAGTTGATCAAGTCTGAGAACAGGAGTGAGTGATCAAGAGGAGGGAATTTGGGGGCATAGGGCATGGTAAATAGTGAGCGGACGGAATGTTTGAGTGATGGGTGAACGAATGGGCTCCAATACCTAGGGCCATGTTGATAACTGAGCAAAACTCATAGTTTAGCAGTCTCTGTGGTGATTCCGTGACGTGGCAGGGTATATAAAACTGTCAAACGATCTCCTCCTGAGTTAGCAGATCTCTGTAGCGGTGACACAGGTACATACCTAGCATTCATGTTGAAGATAGCCACCAACTCCGTGACCGTGGATTTCTCATGCCTCGCCACCCAGCTGGCAGTGGCATAAGACCGTTGACATCTATTGATCTTTACGTGCATAGACGAATGATGTAAGATGGATATGCCAGGTGTACTTGTCTCAGTTCAAGGAACTGGTTAAGTGTTGATGTTGATAACCGCGAAAACAAACATGCTGTGCACGTTTGTTTTCGCGGCTAAGTATAACATAAACCTGCCTTTCCTTCCAAGAACATTTCAAATGATTCAACATGCTAGACGGCAGTTCCGGACACTCAGGCATGCTCTTGACCTCACTCCCTCCTAAGCCGGACAATCGTACTCCGACACTTCGGCACGACGTGTAAGGTAATTCCATATCCAGTCCTCCATACCCCCAGACACCACTTCGGCCAAAGCATTTTACACGACTGCAGTATACTTACAATGTATAGTACATGTTGTAATAGACAGTTGAACAGAATTCCGTAGCAGGGATCATATTACATAGCTAGTCACAAGAACCGTTACTGGAAAACACTTTTATATTCTCGACTACGAACACACATAGGTCACGTGGCGTGACGGGTGTGACGCGAGAATAACAAACTGCTATCCGAACGCAATGAAATGGAATGTGAGCGCGATGAACCACCCACGCGTCATGACGACCCTAGATACGGCCACCGAGCGAGCGAGGGCAAGGGCGCGCCAGAGTTGTCCACCCCCATCTGTTCCACCGCATGATGGTACGTATCCGATCCAACCAACGCAAAGATGACGGGCCACGACGACGACGACGACGAAGCGCTTGCACCAAACGCTACATACTGCCAATGCACTTGGCGACGCCACCATCACAACCGCCACCGCTTCCGCTACTGCCACAACGGACGCGAGGCGTGAACCCAAGCCTGGAAGTACGAGAGACGGTCAGGGGAGTCCTGGCCTCGTCGTGACGGTGATGACACTCGAGACGAGCGTGATCGACGGCCGTGAACGGGCCCTCGTGGAGGAGACGGTCGAGGTGCCGTTCGAGGCGAACGACTTGTGAGTGGACCAGCACGCGCATCCAGCGCTAAACGTTACTGACTAGTTCGCCGACAGCGGAGGCAGGCACCGCTAGGAACTCGTCCGATGGTCCAGCGACAGGTCGAGATGTGGCCGCACCGCAACGCCGAGTCGGAGCACCGGCTCAGCTTGAAGGCGGATATGGACCAGATGTGGCATCCTTCTCAATTGCGCGTTCGACTTCATGAAGGGGTTGGACATCGCTCTTCACATCATATCTTGTTATGCGTTCGCCGTGTCATAGTGGCGGTCGCATTGAGTATTCAAATATTGTCGGCCGAGTGGTGTCTGGGGGTATGGACTCACTGAAGGATATGGAATTACCCTACACGTCGTGCCGAAGTGTCGGAGTACGATTACCATTGTGCCGAGGGAGCACGACTGTCCCTCCTGAGAAAGACACGCTGCGAGAATATCGGGATGCACCGCGAGCGTTGCACAACCTGGTGATCGCCCGAACTTTACTCTGGCAACGCTTGTGGGCGATTTCGAGATAGTTGCGAAACTTGCGATGTGTCATTTGACGAGTGGTCCCCGTAGGTCTCTGAATGAATTGGTTTGGCCACGTCCTACACTGGTATGCGGGTCACGGTACATATGTATTGTATGATTCGTCTAGACGGCTGATCATGATGGATTTGCTTACTCTATGTCTTCATACTGGAATGCAGTACTGAGCACGACATCAACGCATCTTGTGTGAGGCACAACCACTGGTAGACTGGTCCCGAGACACACAAGGGGCGCGATCAGCGCTGGTATCGCAAATTATGATCACACCCGAAAGCGGCGTTAAAGAATCGTTATTTACGATATGTGGATCAACAATAGGCTGTACCAACACGTCCCTTACCCC
>JBBPJL010001079.1:0-11410 GCA_038088675.1 Xanthoconium separans
AGTACTACTCGGGACAAGCTTTCGGCGAACTTCAAACTCCGCTAGCCACCCAATTACAAATACCCCCCGCAGGCGCCAAAGTTTATCATATCAGTCACCGTATCAAATGTGGGATCCAGGGGGTGCCTGGAGGTCCTCCACCAACCCTAGCAGTACCGTCGCAACACGCTCCCATGACACGACAAATTGGACGATGAACACTACCTCTACGACCCGTTCTCGAGCTCAGGCTGGCGTCGCGCACGACGTGAATGTCAACGCAGAGGCGTCAACCTAATCCTTTGGACTCAAAATTCTGATCTCCCGGCTGAGTTGTAGGTTAAGAAAGATGAGGAAATTGGACTTGAGAACGGCCACGAGGTGGGTATTAATGCACTTGGGGATTGTCATTATCACATCAGCTCATCGTTGATTCAGGACAGTAGAAAACGAAGATTTGTTGACAATTCTCAGTCTGCTTCGGCGTCATGATGTACAGGCTCGAGCAGAGAGTACTAGTACTAAGCTGTGTGTGGCCAGCTGAATCTACGTAAACTTGTGCTGCGCTGCCGAAACAAGGGTCAGAACTTCAGCGGGAGAAAATGGTATTTACATTGTGTCGTCGATGGCTCCGGGTGGTTCCGTGGACACCCACGGTTGTCAAGCACCTTGAAATTGACCTTGGTCAGATGGACTGCACCTGGGTATACATTGTATGTAAATGCTTTCAGGGAGGCTCGAATAGGATGATCTCGTTGACTGTTGGTATCGACAATGAGAACGGACGCGCCAAAAGGGTACTCACCGAGACCACCGCTATAATGCTCGGAGCCTGATGAGGCTGAGAATTGCCAAGTCCGGTTCCGGTCCATGACGTCGGGAGCCGGAGCGTCGATTTCGATCATTCTTCCTTCCAGCCCCAATATATTACTACTCATCACTTACATAACTCAAAAGAGCGATCTAAAGAATAAGTTCGCATCCGTAAAGATGAGTGACGGTCTTCACAAGAAATCAACATTCAAAAGTGAGACCAGAGGGCCAGGAGTCTTCCAATTACCCTTTCTCATCTCTGCGAATGCATCTCTGACACCCAAGTGAAGCATGACCTTGTCTAATACCTCGAACGCACGCTGGCGTTCGTTTTCTAACTCGGTCGACATTGGGTCTTTGAGGTCGTTCTTTTCCAGCATAGTCTTTTTCTCCACGCTGCTAATGATGGAGCGCATTCCAATAAGTGAACGCCGGTAGAACTCTAATGTCATTATAAACTAGGTGCGTGAATATAATATATGGATGGATGACCTACGGCGCGAGGGAGCATGGTATGGCAGGGCAATCGCCATCCTGTACACCTTGCGAAGAATTCCCTGGTTTATCACATTCGTGCCAGGTGACCTTTGTTCTCCATCGGGATCCAGTCCAAGATCGAATACCAGGGCAAATTCGGTGAGGTGCATAGTATCGTACGTGTACATATGTCCTCCAGACATAAGTGTAGGCATCGGTGTATATACCATGTAATTGATGCCTGGGGGTTGAATACTGCATAAATTGATGAAAGTACTGAACCCCCGTAGACACTGGGAACTCACAGGACAGAGCCACGTTCGAGCAAAACTGTACCAAGCTTGACACCTTTGTTATAGCTCTCCGAAGCCTTTGGCGCACTGTAGTACTCCGTCCAGCCTTCCATGATGGCTACCTGGTCCATGTCCTCTACCCCATCAAGATCCAGATATCCCCATATCTTCGCGCCTGCACGAACATACGAAAAGGTCAGTTGACCTGCCCCATCGTGATGTGGGTACGCCAGGAACCCTCCATGAGTGAGAACGTCCCAGCCATTGCAAGGATTGTCAAGTGAAATTGCTTCGGACTCCTGTAATTTGAGTGTCGCCCTCTTCATTTTCAACGACCGACCTGGTGCTGCCTCATAGATACCCTTTTGGGTCGCCGCAAATGCGATCTCGTCATCCATGAGGCAACTGATGGTTCACTCATGAGGTCAATATTGAGGCAGAAGCCTATGTGACTTACCGTACAAAGGATGGAATTTCTGGAGCGAGCACTGGAAGGTCCAGGGAGTTCCATGTCTGACCCTGATTTTCTCGCACAGCATCCACAAACTCATAGAGATCACCAATGGTGACCATGTCTTCATAATTCTTGTCAGATGTGTTCTTTCCACGTGCGACAGCATCTATAGCTTCAGTGGAGCTCGATACCATAATCATGTTGATTTCAAAACCAACCTTCCCATGCAACCCGCTGATGAATAGGACGCCGATAAGCCATGATGTCCTTCATGCAGAAATCCATCATTTTTTCTGGATGCCATCCATCCATCAGGACAGCAATGCCTCGTGCAAGATATTGTCGCATAATGGTCTCGGTTTGTTCATGCTGGTCATATTCAATCCTCACCAACATAGAACTACCCCCACACATAACATCCATCGCATGAGGAGCTGCAGCCATAAAACTGGCAGCCTGGATATCCTTTATGCCTAACTGTCGGCATTTCGGCATCTCTGTATGTACCAGGGACACCCACCTTCTTGCAAGCCCAGGGTCGGAAACTCCCCACGTTGTGGGCTGGCCAGGAAAGACGCCTGTTCCGCTTTCCTGGTGCTCCCCAGCCATCCATTAGTCGATAATAACCTGCGATATGATAACAAGCATCTGTGTCAGTGAATAGAATATGTGGAAGGTTTTGACAACACTCACGCTTGTGTTCCACGTCTTCCTGTATCTTGCCTTCTTTCTTCCCCTTCTCTACCTTCACAGAAAGTGCTTGCGCTTCACGTGCGTGGCCTACATCGACATCCACGAGAGAGTCTTGCTGGGCTTCGTTTTCCAGTTCTTCTTCGACTTCCATTCGGGGTACATTTGTGTCGTCTTCACCCATGTTTCTCTTGGACATCCGCTTCAGATGGGGTGGAATCCTGTCCAACTCTGTCGAGGTGCGCTTGCGTTTCTTCAAGAGGGGCGGATAGCCCATATCTTTTGCGATCAGCTCCGCGAGAACACGAGTGTTTCTAGTAATCTCTGAGGAGAACCTTGGAGACTCCTCATTCACTACAACATAGCGCAGGCCCTTTTCAGGACATGGTATAGCGTATGCCGTTATGTCCACCATGGACACAGTCAGTGTCGCAGTTGGATCCCATTCTGTCCACCCACTTCCCGTGAAAATGTGGACTGCATGCTCCTCTGCATTCTGAGCAATTCTGACATAGAGGTCACCCTGGTGTGGAATTGCCCACAATTTGGAGTATGGCTCAGAGTCAACATAGACATCATAGGCGCGACTTTCGTGGTGCCGCCACTTCTCTGAGGCAGCTTTGCAGAATGTGAACTGGCTGGTCTTGCGGTAGGGATATGGCATGGCAGTGCAGGGCTTTAGGGTCAACACTTTCTATTATAAGTTTTGTCATGATCCCCACGTGAATGGACCTCATCACGTGAGCACCGTTGCATTGAAACTCGGGAAATGCCGCCTGCAGCGGTCTTTTTACCCTCCTATGTTCGTTATCCACTAAGGAGATTTTTTTACACACTGGGTGCGTGCACAATACTACTCGAATATGTTCTAGCACTCACAAACTTCACACGAGGTATTCAGCAAACCTTCCCGGGAGACTTCACCCAAGATCAAAGTGGAGGTACGGAGAGCGAAAGGTGACACACGCCTTCCCACTGATAATATGTTGTTTGAGCACAAACCAGTGACACCACCACACATCATTGTCGTCAATGTCCTAGCCGCCACCACCACCACCAGTGAATTGTTGTCGGTAGAGACACCGACGATGACTCAGCTACTGCCCTTTACCACATCCCTCAGCATAACAGATGAATCGCCAAGGTAACGTCATGATGGACTTTCCACACAAAAAGCTGACCTTCTTTCTTCCTAGCTCCACCTCGACGCTCTTTGAACTGGTTGCCGTTGCGCCACCAACTTGTGGGCTGATAGGCTGATAGATGAACATCTTGACCGCCAGGACCGATTTAGGCGCAAGTGGCTTCCCGCATCGTTCGTTCGCACGTCGAGATGATCCCCGTAGCCCGATTGCAACGAACGGACAACAACAGTGACGGTCGTACTCATGGGTTCGTCTTGCCTCAGGCAGCTGCATTACAGATGGTCGAGCTGGGTCTCGTACTCATCGACATATGTCCAGGTTCACTCATTTCGTCGTTCTGAGTCTCCAATATGATTCAACGGATAGTGCCGAGTGAATCATTCGTTCTTCATAATGTCAGTCTCTTGGTGTCTCACGCACCAACGCTGATATATTTAGATGTGCCAGAAAACATTTGAACAAAGTGAGCGACATAAATATCATCGAGTCAAAAAAAAAGTGCATAGAAGGGTCAAAAATCAGGTGATACACACGATTATCCTTCTGATAACCTGGGGGTTCCGGTGCTCGAGCTCCGCGCTCGGCACTTCGGTGCTCAGCACTCAGCATGAGCGGTGACAGTGGTATGAAAAGTATATGTTTTGTTCAAAACATTTTCTATTCTTACGTCTGGATCACTTGACGTAGGATCGCAGAGGGCTGTGTGAATTTGGTCACTCGAAGTTACATCATAACCTGGTCTCGAAGACTCACTGCTCTGGCGAGGTACATAACGGTATGTCTATGCCAGTGCCGGGGGAGACAAATGGGGACGAGAAATACTAACAAACGACAGTGCGATGGCACGGCGCCAACGCCCAAAGTCGAGAGGGTCAGTAGTTGACGGGAAGGTGGAATAAGAGGTAAAGTAGACTCATCAATCTATGACGACCTTCCTCACTTAAAGTCTGTAGATATCCCGGTCAGTACTGCGCCGGGAGACGGTAAAAGACGCGAACAATGACTTTAGCTAAGCTCTTTGATGGTCTTGCATGTTGTTCTGATCCCTATTGACGTTCCACTCAGTAGCTCGAGATCATCCTTGACCATGGTGGTCGTATTATATGCTCGAGGTCGCATGTCGTTTGTCTGCATAGCCTGTAGGTATAGTGCCGTAGGTCACGAGAAAAAATCTACGCGGGACTTGATTACATTTCGAGATCACGTTCAGTTCGTTGGACAAAAGCGCGTTCAGTCAGGAGGCCATCTTCCATCACTCTGTAGAACAAACCTTCCGTTTCGTCCAGCAGGGATTCTAATGCTCTGATCTTGAACGTGCTAATACTAGACATTTATTGATTTATTTATTCGCGAGTGGTGACGTTGAACGGAGAGGGAGGGCGACTTCGTGATCGACCTTTATATGCAGGGTGATGCCGTGTACAACACGCTTCCAACTCAAGGAGGGACCCACGACTTGCAATGTGGCATCCGCTCACACTCTATTTACTTACTTACTATCCCCACCAACGATCAATAAGAAGTCGTTGACCTGCTGAAGTTATTTATTTATTTATTCCCGCTACGGTACCAATAATATTTACCTGGCAGGGATGTGCGAAAATTGATCTTTGTATTTGTTTATATTTGGCTTCTGTGACGTTATCACGCACCTAGATCGTTAGTCTCGGTGCCAGCCGTTCCCCGATCAACGCGAATGGATAGCTGGCCAGATACGAGCCACTCCCCGGTGGGTATCAATTCCTTGGACATGTCTATCAGACAAACAATGATCGTGGGTTATTATCATTATTTTTCATTCGTTCTTCGATCTCACATGCAGCACTCACAAAACACTTGCCCTGCAAGCGTTCGCACAACAAAAAAGGATTCAAACGAGAGAGCCAACTACTCATTCATTCGAATCGTTCTTTGTCGTGCGGGTGGCATACATACGTGCATGCACTAGCCCGCACGAACCATGCCAGAGTGTACTGCATGTTGTATGTCGCAACGGAAATGCAGTCGTGTGATTGATGCACTAGCGACAGCTCGGACGAATGTGTATGGTTGCAGTGACAAGCTCACAAAAAGTGAAGGTCTATTCGTCCAACCGGGGCACACCTACGTCCTTAGGGACAAATTCCCTGGAGGTTGACCACATCGCAGGTTACATAGGTTATAGACGGAACTACTGAGAGAACACGACTCCTCAGGCGGCCCTCAAAACTATCCTTATCGTTCCCCAGCGAGCGTGGTCGACATGCGGAGGATATGATTACCTGGGTCCTGCTTGCGGCGTCGGGACGTTTGGACGGTGTGTTTGGACACTGGAATCGATCGACTGGACAACGATGTAGTGAGCCACCTTGAGATGATCCCGAACCGCAAGCAGAGGTGCACCCGCTCGCCCCCGAACTGCCTCTGTGATGCATGGCATACATACATCCTGCCATGGACCTGCAAAATCCTGGGACCTGCGTTGATCATGCTAGTCAGATCATGCTAGTCAATCATGCCGGTGTTGACTATTTCTCACAGCAAACAGCGGAATGATTGACGAGGATCGGCGTGGCGAACGTGCGCGTCATCTAAGGACTCGTGTTGTAGCTCTCTCGCGGTGGAGCACGTGAAGGTGTCGTCAAAGCGGTGGGAAGAGGATCACAACACATCCTAGTCCACCACGGGAGGGCTCGAATTTCATTATCGGGCCAAGGACACGAAGGCGAGGATTGGGGGACCAAAGGAATTACGGGCAGACGCGATGGACAGGAACTCTGGCGCTGTGCAGCGAAGGTAGAATGAACAAATTGTATCGTCAGAATACGTCTCGTTGACGCACAGGAAAGGAGAGAGGGAGAGTAGGATAGTTCCTCCAACGCCTCCCACGCCCACACTCCTGCCAAGATTACATTATTTTACTACTCTAACCAAGCGAATCGATTTGCGCTTGCCATCGAAGCTATGGCGAGACTGGTCTCATACAGACTCATACAGACTTCCGCCTATTATCTCGCCAACCTGTTCACGCATACACTCAGCATCCCTGTCCAGAAAGAACGGGAGGCACTGGAAGAATGAAGCCAAGTACCCAGAAAATTGTATATGCCTCCAACGCATACAGCGCGACGCGAGCCCACTCACCCGCCGTGAGTAGGTCGCGCCAGTACTGCAGGTTCTTTGCGTCCCAGAGGACAGAGTACGCATCCGTGATGGTGGTAAATGAAATTGAGGGCTGCAACCGCTAGGCGATGTGGATTTGCTTCAACGGCTCACAGGAAACTTCGGCGTTGTAGACGAGGGGCTGGCGGTATGCTATGTAGACCATATGCAAGTCACGAAGTGATAGTGAACGCGCCGAGAGCTCAGTTCAGTTAGCAGAACAGACTAACACGCATCCAAACGTCAGGGCTTTCACTGAGAGAACCAGGGGCTCGTCCTGCACTCGCCAAATAGTCGCTATGCAATACCAAGCGCGTCCTGTACTCGCTTGGGGCTGCTTGCGTCGTGTGAGGTTTGGTTGGTAGGTGCGAAACGATGCGCGACAAAGGACGGAGAAGGATGGTGCGAAGTGGCTTAGCGGAATGAAGAAATGTCGACCGCATGGCGCTCGTCGACTGTACTCTGTGTAAACTGTGTTTCGGTGGAGAAGAAGAGGCTTGGTAAAAATCGACCATGTCGTCCGCCTTTGACCGAGGAAATTTGTCCAGAAAGTAGCGAGACACGCACGTGCGGGAAGGCCTACTCTTTCGACTGCGGGTGTTTGTTACGCAAATGCATGGGACGGGTGACCAGAGTAATCTCGTAGCCTGCATCAGACGTAAACCCGAAACCCGGGAACGTGCCACCAGACGGGGACACCCGGTCCGATTGCTGGCTACGGCGGGGATCCCGTGAGAGTCAACAGGGAGGTTGAAACCACACGGATGACGCTCGTCTGTTTCTACTAGTAAAGGAGTATTGATTAACTGCAGGTCACGTGATTACGGATACCTAATCCTGTTCCTGACGAAGCGTGTCGTTGGAGATACGTGGCACCCAGTTTTCATTGAGCCAGGATGTCACACGAAAATTCTCCACAACAACTCCCCACTGGGTCTTTATTCCCCCTGCAGGTACCAACACTCGATGACCTCAAAAGCCTTGCAAAGATCGAATATCGCTCGTCGGCATCATCTTCTCACTCATCGGCATCATCTCGCTCGTTTACGTGGATCGGCGACTCTCAAGAGGAGATAATCCCCATTCCTGAGCACTATGATTCCCTTGTCCGGCGTTTCTTATGGCGCCAGAGTGCATTGATGGCGGTTTTGGTGTATGAAAAACCACACAAACGGCTAACCCGTGATATGAGGAATAACATATGCTCTAACCTTGGATATGGTTTCTCGGTCCTCAAATTCTGTTGTCCAGCATTTATGGAGGTTGCAGGAAGGAATGAAGCAACCCGCATTACTTTCTTTGATGTCTATATGGCTGAGGAGTTCTATGTTGGGAGGCATGATCCAGCTGCAGTGATAAAGTGGCAGCGGGAGCACCATGAGGTGAATCTCTGGTCAGTCGATGTATCGAGACTAGGTGAGTATTGCTTGTTGTTCACTTGATAAATATCTGTACACCAATATAGATGACTGGTCATCACCCCAAGCCACATTTGGGCTATCATGGGAAGGGGAGGTTTCGCGGTGGAATATTGGGTCTGCTTCCCATCGCTCCCTTGTCAGTGATGCGGTCAAGATTTACAAAGACTGGTATGAACATCCGTACCCCATGGCTGACACTACACATGGGGAGGATCCCATGTATGCTGGAGGTGAGCGGATGTCTCAGCAATCGTCTTCAGCACATCTATACGGCTGATGCTGGGGATAGATGTCCTTGCGGATCTTCCAAGTGATTCCAGCGATGATGAAGATTCAGGCTCGTTCTCCAGCTCGTCTGCCAGTTCATCCACCAATGACTCCGATGAAACCACTGAAGAGGAGGAGAGTGAAGTGCATGGTGATGGTGCTGATGTGGATGGAGAATAGTATTCCCACTTCAAAACATTTGAATTCAGTTAGACTACAGTTGCGGACAATCAAAGTCATCTAGTTGTCGAGTTTTTGTGCCACCACAACTCAATGAAATGCCTCAGAAACCGTATAAATGTCTCGGACTGGGATGTGACAGATATGACTTAGGGAAATCATGCATTGCAAGGTATACCTATCCCTATACCCATAGTGGGTTTACCCGCGGGTACCTGCGCAACACATACAACGGTCATTATGTCTTCGGCGTCGTTTCCAGGCGAGATGAGAGCAGAGGGCGAAAGGGGAGTGGGACGAAAGGCGAAGGCAACGACGGCGATGGCGGCCACCATGCTATCGCAGTTATCGCGTCATCGTCATTCTTGTCAGGCAAGACGAGGGCTGACGGCGGGGAGGGGCGAGGGACGACGACGTGACAATTGTAGGATCGCAGTTATCGCGCCGTTGTTGTGCGAAACGAGAGCCGAGGGTGAGGGAGTGGCGTGGCGAAAGGCGAAGGCGACGCGATTATCGCGTTGTCGTCGCTAGGGGAGACGAGGGTAGAGGGCGAGGAGGGGGAGGCAAAAGGTGAAGACGCCGATGACGACGACGTGATGGCCACCGTGCTATCGCGTCGTCGTCGTCGCCAGGCAAGACGAGGGCAAAGAGCGAGGGAGAGGCGGGGCGAAAAGCGAGGGTGAGGGCGGCTAGTATGAGAGAGCGAGTGGTGACGGCCAGGTGACACACACCATCTCACATTGTCGTCGTGCCGTCGTATTGATTATGGATACACAGGTACCCGCGCCATTGCCTATAAGTGTGCAAAACAGACTATTAGCTACAAACAAGGGGCTTTGCATAGTTAGTACTCTCCAGAGGTGGCAGCAGATCAGTGCCAAAGATAATAGAATAAAGAGAGAAGACTTATCGAAAAATTGGGCCAAAAATTTGGAGCAGCAAAAATATCGTAGGAAATACTTCGGGATATTGTTTTTGAGCTCTTTTCAGCTGCAGCTATGAAACTAGTGGACTTTGATTGTCCGCAACTATATTCTTGCATCAACGAGTAACGAACAGTGTACGAACAGTGTACGAACAATGTACTATATAAGGACTCGCATTTCTAAACACTTTTTCAGTCGTTGTAAAAGTAATTATGATGAAATCACATCATTCCGGATTCTCAATAAATAAATAAATACTTGTGTAGAGAGCAAGAATTGTAGTCATTGGGTGTGCTGATCTTTCAGGTTGCACCCTGTGTTGTACACCAACAAATTAATATCTAGGATTGATCAACTCTAATATGTGTGTTACATAATTCGTGTGATGACCAGTAAATGACAGGGGAAGTAAGTAAGGGACCAAAGGAACTTAAAGATATGTATTTCGTCAGTCAAGGCACAGCCGAGAAGAAGATGAGTGCAATTTTTGGCCGAGTGGCTATGGCCGACTCATTCCTGCCTAAAGAGGGAAGATGCTTCCTGATCTAGCTGGCAATCAATAACCTATCTTCACTTCATTCAAGTAACTTCACAATGAGTTCTCAGGGCCACAGTACTGCCATCGTCCCGATCTGTCATGATGTCACTTTTGCATATGACCAAGATCTTTTTCCTCGTGGGTATCACTTAGGCAAGTCAGATAATCTCAGCAAAGGCTCCTCTCTGGTCAAAGCAACAATGGAAGAGATGGAAAACATCAAGAAGCTAGGAGCTGAGTCCTTGCACAAACATGATGAATTCATCTTTAATACAAGGCTCAAGGTTGAATCATCTGTACTAAGTCACTCTGCACTTGGCCACATCTGCTCATGTGTCCATAGTCTCAGAGTACAAAAGGCAGAATTACAGGATGAACGCAGAACTTTCAATCCAGTCAAAGTATTTCAAAAGTTCCGTCGAGCAAGGTCGTTCCATTTGGCATCGAGAGCACTTTATCTTGAAACCAAGGTTTGACTGACTGGTTTATCCAACTCCTGTTGCATGGTGCCTACTGAGTGATCTATATTTAGAGTACATCAGAGAGAATACACAGAGAAGGTGAGGAGATACAAGTGGTGTGAAGTACTACTGCTACATTGCAAACAGTCACTGGCATGGCCCTAGATGCAATTTCTAATGCCATGATTGGCGGGGTGTCTAATGACCTTCCCAACGAGTTGACTGCAACACATATGACAGCTACTACAAATCCATTCAAAGATGACTTTCTCGTTTCACAACTCCGCGATGGTGGGGAAGCCGCACTTAGACGCGTAAAGGACTGATGGACTCCAAATAGGTGAACAGGAAATTACCCTTGCCGATACTGCAAGCGTGCTCGGTGAGAGTGCATCTAGTACTGGTGCCGATGAAGGCAATCAAATACCTCCTGCCATCCAAAATGTCACCATCATCAATGTTATCCAACACTCCATTGTGACAACAAATTCTTCTCACCTTAGTGGATTCACACACAATCAGGCTAATATGGGTAAGTTGTTTTGTTTCAGGTGATACAGTGCTTATGCCTGTGCAGCATCATGATAGAGGAATAATAAATAAATAAATTTGTCATTTCATTCAT